>OX375772.1:11489511-11502011 GCA_947359385.1 Chesias legatella
CCCAGCTTACCCTGGCAGCTCTCGACAACTGTTTATACAAATTCAACGCCTTTTTGCAGACGTACGCCGCGTGGCTGTTGAAGGTTAGTTGCCGGTCAATGATGAGCCCCAGGATCTTAACCTCGTCACACATATCAATGCCGATCTCTCCCATGGTCAGGACTGGGGTATCGTATTTAAGCTTGCGGGTGATGAGCATCGCTTTCGTTTTGTGTGGTGCAAATTTTAATTTATTTCTGATGCCCCATTCCTGAACATAGGAGAGGGCGGCATTTGCCTGTATTTGTAGATCCTCAGCTCGGTCCGCGTCAAAAATCAGGACCACATCGTCCGCGAAGGCCTGACAATAGTCGCCTCTTTCCTGCAGTCCTCGTAGTAGGGGGTCCAGTAGTAGGTTCCAAAGAATGGGTCCCCCTATCGAACCCTGGACGCAACCCTTTTCCGTAATCCTATTAACCTCCTCACCAGCATACCGTAACTTAACTGACCTATTCTCTAGATAGCTACTCATTACCCTTCTTATGTTTACTGGACACCTTTCCTCAGCCAGTCTGGACTTTACCATGGGCCACCATGCGTTGTCGAAGGCTCCCTCTATGTCTAGTGATACCAATATTACTATTTTCTTATTCGATAGTTTTACGCGTATATATTGTATCAAGTCATAGAGGGAGTCCTCGGTGCTCTTCTGGGGCATAAATCCATACTGGCGAGTACTGATCCTTGGCAATATATGAAACTTGATCCGGTTTATGAGTAGCTTCTCATAGATCTTCCCCATGACTGGGAGGAGGCCTATTGGTCGGTACGATTTGGCGTCCGTATAACTATCTTTTCCGGGTTTCCTAAGAACTACTACGGTTGCTACTTTCCAGATGTTTGGAAAGTATCCCATTTCTAGGCACTTATTTGCCAAGGCCAAAAAGACGCTGCGATCCTGACTTATCGCCCTCTCACAAATGTCCGAAGTAAGGCCGTCAGAACCTGGCGCCTTCTTTGCGTTGAAGCTGGTCACCGCGAAATTTAGCTCTGCTGTGGTAAATGCTGGGTCATGGGTACCATCATGCTCCTGGTCATTTACTTTTTCAGCTTCTTCTCTAATTTGCGCGTGATCTGCATTATCTTCTACGCAATCGTCTTTCGGGTAAAAAGTGTCTGCCAGCAATTGTGCTGACTCTTCTGGTCCCAGTACTATCCCCCCCTTAATCAAAGGCATATCTTCATGCCTTTTACTTGTTCTCCCCACAACTCTATAGATGGATTCCCACATTGTCTCCCTATCCTGCTTCCCACAGAAATCCTTCCAACTGGCTGTTTGCGCATTCTTTGCCTTCGTCTCATACTCTTCTTTCTTTTGCAGGTACTCTTCAACCACTTTGGGTCTTCGTGTTGGCGCTGCACATCGGACTCTGCGCTTCCTGGTGGCGACCTCCTTCTTCAGCGTGGCGAGCTCATCAGTCATCCATGGAAAGGTAAGTTTAGTTTTATTTTGCTTTTTAGGGATGGTTTTATTGCACGTTTCTATTATTATATTTGTGTATGCTACTATTTTATTTTCCAGATCTAATTTGGTGTTTATATTGTCTATTTCTATTTTGTGCATGTTATTTTCTAATAGCGAGTGGGCCAGTTTCTCATGGAAACTGTCCCAGTCCGCTTTTTTGCTGTTATAGAGTCTCGTTGTTCGACTAATGCTCATCCCTTTCGATTTGGTAAGTCGGATGCTGAACACAATTGCGTTATGGTCTGAGCTCGTCATGCCTACGTCTACTCTCCAATCCTCCACCAGATTCAGCAAGTCGTCCGTGCAGGCCGTAACATCCACAAAAGAAGTGTAGGACTTTGTTCCCCTTACTGTGTCGAAAGTGGGAGTATCGCCGACATTGAGCACGTGCATTTCCATCTCCTCGATTGCACCTGACATAGACTCTCCTCTGCGGTCTATTTTGGGGCTCCCCCACCAGGTGCTTTTCGCGTTGCTGTCACCACCCATTAGGACCTTGCTATTACCTACTCTCTTTTTTATGCTTTTCAGCTGCTCCAGGTAGCCATCGATTTCTTGGTCTGGTTCTAGGTAGAACGAGATGACTACGATTTCCCAGGCCTTCGTTTTAAGTTTGACCACAACTATGTTTGTCGTGGTCAAGTCCGGATGTTGTGTGACATCTATGTCATCATCGAAGACAACTATCGCGGCCTTAACGGTTTCGTTTCCTGGGTTCGTGCACTGATAGACTCTTGCGCCTCTGTGGTCTCTCATTCTACCTATCGCCCCCACGTATGGCTCCTGGAGCAGAGCAAATGCTATATTCCTCTTTGTGGCCTCATGCAAAATTTCAGTTGTGGCCAGTGCCTTACGTTGGAGGTTGGCTTGCGCCACTCGGTATGGTCCAGCATTGGTCCTCGTTGTGGTTCTGCGAGACGGGGCTTTCACATCCGGGACCACCTTAGCAATAAGCTACAGAGGCTCTAGCCAAGACTTCCCACTTCTTACGAACTGGGCAGTCCCGGCTAAAGGCGCTGTGCTCTACGTGGACCTGTTTGGCGTGTGTGCAATTACAACACGCCGGCGCCACCCCCGCGAGCCAGTCGGCACATTCCGTCTTCATGTGGGGTCCCCCACAGTGGCTGCATTTTTCTATGCTCTCTTTGCAGTAGCGTCTACCGTGACCATACCCCAGACAGAGTGAGCACTGCACCAGCGGTGACTGGTCCAGCACTCGAACCCTTTGCAGGTCAATTTGCACTGTTTCTGCGTCTACAAGTCTCTGCCACACTTTGGGGGACACCCTCATGACAACATGGTTTGTATGCGGATTCCGGGTGCGTTTCTTAAATGCTATTTCCATTTTTACGTCACTTTCCGTTAGTCCTCTCAGGACATGTTTGTTCTGAACTCGGAGTGCCTTAATGACATCCTCGTCCGTATTGTACGTGAATATGTCCTGTAAGATGACTAGAGGGTCCTTGTTTTTTATTTCTCTTACATCTAGTTGGTCCTGTGCCTTTTTTAGCCTTTCCTTTACAACCTCTCTTTCCGCCTCCGTCCTACATCCCACAATAATTTTCCTGTCCTTTGCTTTCCTAATTCTTTCCACTACTACTCCCCCTTCTTTAGCATTTACAACTTCCCTTATCCTGTTTAACACATCCTCTCCTGTTTCCGACTCATCTTTGGCGGTTACCACCACAGAGTGTAGCGCCGTCTGCTGCGACGGCTGTCTCTTGGCAGACGTCGCCACCACTCCGGCGTAGGTTAGCCGCTTTTGGGCTTCCTGGTGCTTCTCTATCGCCTCTGTCAGTTTTTCTACCCTTGCGCTATTGTCCTCTATTAGCTGGGCATGTTTTGCCATCCTTTCCAAAAGAACCGAATTATCCCTGCCTTCTTCCCTCTCCTGTTCCGGACATTTCTCTTTTTCTGGTTCCCTCGTCACCTCTCTCTTGCCTTTGACAGACTCACTCTCTTTGATGAGTTGGTAGAGCCTGTCAATGGCTATTAGCACCTCCGTTTTTATCTCGGTTTTTAGGTTCCTGGCGTTTCCGAGATGTAATTTTGCCTTTGTTACGAAAGCCCTCGCCTCTGATAGCCTGTCTATATATTTGGGCTTTTCAGTTGGTGGGCTCTCGAGCGCTTCCGGGTAGACTTTTTGCGTTCCCGTTTTGCTCTCCTGTGAGGGCATTGTCCTGGGCTTAGGTTTGAAGGCAGCGGTTGTAGTCTTTTTTGGTGGGCTCGCTGCCTTTGGCCTCGCTTCAGGAGAATGGGATGCTGGGGTAGCTTTCGCTTTCCCAGTCTCCCACTCTCCTATGCTACGCCTGACCTTAGAATCGCTCGTCGTCTCCGGTGAGGCTATAGATGGTCCAGCCATCTGCGTCTGCACTAGGTGATCTCTCTCAATGTCAACTGTGACATTGAGTTGCTTGGTTGGTGTACGTGCCGTCATTTTATATCAGGGGACGAAAGTCAATAATAAATTTAAGAGTAAGTTTGTATAAGTTGTATAATTAGTTAAATGTAAATATAAAATGTAAATACTAAATTATATATCAGCTATTCAGTCTTAACTTTATTTCTGTTTCAGATTCTCCAAGTTCCAGAGCAACTCTTCTATCCCAATGCAGCGGGTTGGTGAGGTCTGCAAGGTAAGTTGCCTGTCTGGTAAGTTGGGTGAAACTAGGGGAGTGTCCAGTAAGGACCTCTCTATATGTCAACACAGCGATAAAGGCCACTAACAGTCCTAGTCCTAGGTCCTAGTCTAGTTTTTAGCTAAGAGTCAACTGAAAAGGTCAATTTCTGTAACAGAACTAAGTCAAAATTAATACTAAAGCCTTATAAAACTAACTTCACGCTCCAATAGGGGGCTACGGTGTCGCAAACGCAAAGTATAACTAAAACTAAAAGAAACAAAATTTGAAAATTTTCAATTGTATGAGAAAAATAATATAATAATAATAATATCTCAACCGAGTTGTAGTGGCTGCGCCACTATTGGGTGGGTGGGTGGGCTATTTTTGAAATTTTTTGTGTTTTATTAAAATTTTTTGTTGCAGGGGGCAGAGGGCGGACTCCACAACGCTGAAGGAACTGATTTGGAATCAATTCGCTGAAAAACTACTGAAAAAATTTTGAAAAACCCGTGAAAACACGAATTTAATACAAAATTCAATACAAATTTTGAACTAAAACGACAATAACAACGCAATGAGACTTCCCCTGGGGGTGAAAATTGGTATGCGCGTAGGGGTAGGCAGTGCGCTTATAACGGTGTAAAAATTTTCAAAATCCACCACAGGGAGACTTAGGTACAACACAATAAATATTCAAAAATGTCAAAATTCTATCTAAACTATACAGAAAACCAATAAAAATCGATTTTCAGTTAATACAATACGCCACAAACAATACAGACAAACAAACAACGCCGAGATACTTCAATAAAGATGGCCCACCACCTTCAGTACTGACAGTCTTCTATGCCTCCAGCGAGTGTAATGCGGACGGGGCCGGGCGGGACCGCGTTATATAGGCTTCCTTGTCTGGCGCGACGATTTTTGAAATTTTTTGTGTTTTATTAAAATTTTTTGTTGCAGGGGGCAGAGGGCGGACTCCACAACGCTGAAGGAACTGATTTGGAATCAATTCGCTGAAAAACTACTGAAAAAATTTTGAAAAACCCGTGAAAACACGAATTTAATACAAAATTCAATACAAATTTTGAACTAAAACGACAATAACAACGCAATGAGACTTCCCCTGGGGGTGAAAATTGGTATGCGCGTAGGGGTAGGCAGTGCGCTTATAACGGTGTAAAAATTTTCAAAATCCACCACAGGGAGACTTAGGTACAACACAATAAATATTCAAAAATGTCAAAATTCTATCTAAACTATACAGAAAACCAATAAAAATCGATTTTCAGTTAATACAATACGCCACAAACAATACAGACAAACAAACAACGCCGAGATACTTCAATAAAGATGGCCCACCACCTTCAGTACTGACAGTCTTCTATGCCTCCAGCGAGTGTAATGCGGTTAGGTTAGGTTAGGTTAGGTTAGGTTAGGTTAGGTTAGGTTAGGTTAGGTTAGGTTAGGTTAGGTTAGGTTAGGTTAGGTTAGGTTAGGTTAGGTTAGGTTAGGTTAGGTTAGGTTAGGTTAGGTTAGGTTAGGTTAGGTTAGGTTAGGTTAGGTTAGGTTAGGTTAGGTTAGGTTAGGTTAGGTTAGGTTAGGTTAGGTTAGGTTAGGTTAGGTTAGGTTAGGTTAGGTTAGGTTAGGTTAGGTTAGGTTAGGTTAGGTTAGGTTAGGTTAGGTTAGGTTAGGTTAGGTTAGGTTAGGTTAGGTTAGGTTAGGTTAGGTTAGGTTAGGTTAGGTTAGGTTAGGTTAGGTTAGGTTAGGTTAGGTTAGGTTAGGTTAGGTTAGGTTAGGTTAGGTTAGGTTAGGTTAGGTTAGGTTAGGTTAGGTTAGGTTAGGTTAGGTTAGGTTAGGTTAGGTTAGGTTAGGTTAGGTTAGGTTAGGTTAGGTTAGGTTAGGTTAGGTTAGGTTAGGTTAGGTTAGGTTAGGTTAGGTTAGGTTAGGTTAGGTTAGGTTAGGTTAGGTTAGGTTAGGTTAGGTTAGGTTAGGTTAGGTTAGGTTAGGTTAGGTTAGGTTAGGTTAGGTTAGGTTAGGTTAGGTTAGGTTAGGTTAGGTTAGGTTAGGTTAGGTTAGGTTAGGTTAGGTTAGGTTAGGTTAGGTTAGGTTAGGTTAGGTTAGGTTAGGTTAGGTTAGGTTAGGTTAGGTTAGGTTAGGTTAGGTTAGGTTAGGTTAGGTTAGGTTAGGTTAGGTTAGGTTAGGTTAGGTTAGGTTAGGTTAGGTTAGGTTAGGTTAGGTTAGGTTAGGTTAGGTTAGGTTAGGTTAGGTTAGGTTAGGTTAGGTTAGGTTAGGTTAGGTTAGGTTAGGTTAGGTTAGGTTAGGTTAGGTTAGGTTAGGTTAGGTTAGGTTAGGTTAGGTTAGGTTAGGTTAGGTTAGGTTAGGTTAGGTTAGGTTAGGTTAGGTTAGGTTAGGTTAGGTTAGGTTAGGTTAGGTTAGGTTAGGTTAGGTTAGGTTAGGTTAGGTTAGGTTAGGTTAGGTTAGGTTAGGTTAGGTTAGGTTAGGTTAGGTTAGGTTAGGTTAGGTTAGGTTAGGTTAGGTTAGGTTAGGTTAGGTTAGGTTAGGTTAGGTTAGGTTAGGTTAGGTTAGGTTAGGTTAGGTTAGGTTAGGTTAGGTTAGGTTAGGTTAGGTTAGGTTAGGTTAGGTTAGGTTAGGTTAGGTTAGGTTAGGTTAGGTTAGGTTAGGTTAGGTTAGGTTAGGTTAGGTTAGGTTAGGTTAGGTTAGGTTAGGTTAGGTTAGGTTAGGTTAGGTTAGGTTAGGTTAGGTTAGGTTAGGTTAGGTTAGGTTAGGTTAGGTTAGGTTAGGTTAGGTTAGGTTAGGTTAGGTTAGGTTAGGTTAGGTTAGGTTAGGTTAGGTTAGGTTAGGTTAGGTTAGGTTAGGTTAGGTTAGGTTAGGTTAGGTTAGGTTAGGTTAGGTTAGGTTAGGTTAGGTTAGGTTAGGTTAGGTTAGGTTAGGTTAGGTTAGGTTAGGTTAGGTTAGGTTAGGTTAGGTTAGGTTAGGTTAGGTTAGGTTAGGTTAGGTTAGGTTAGGTTAGGTTAGGTTAGGTTAGGTTAGGTTAGGTTAGGTTAGGTTAGGTTAGGTTAGGTTAGGTTAGGTTTTTTTTTTTTTTTTTTTTTTTTTTTTTTTTTTTTTTGCCCCCCATTATGGGGGGCCGCCGGAGCCCTCAGACATAATCCGAGTCTTTATCTATTTTTTCTTTTCATTTTTTACTTTCTTTATTATAAAAAAGATATCCTTAGAGTAGTGAAATTACATCTTGTTATGGGTATATATATCCTAATTTTCATCCCGCTTTGCCTATCCATATTATGGGTTCTTGGGTTTAATAAATTGGGCACAATTCTTTTTATTTTTACAAAATTTTGATCCTATTATATAGTCTTATTTCCAAATTTAATTTTAATTAACAATTTTTGTATCTACATTACTGCCAAACAATATTTTTAACTAGTTTCTATTTGCTATTTTAACACTATCCTGATCTTAATATCTATTGAATTTATTACATTATATTATTATTTACAATTTGGTATCTGTTTGCATACTATGTTGTACACATTATATATATCAATATACATGGGAACATATTTTATTTGTATAAATTTTTATTTTATTATCAACTTTATTTGTTACAATTAACAACTAACTGAGAGAGCACAATAATCACAACTGTTGTGATAAGCCTATATCTATCTGGATGTACCTTTCTTTACCAGACAAGCTTTTTTGCTGAATGACTGTTTGACGCGAAAGTCGGCCTTGCTGTAAAACTAGTGGGCCATGATTATCATGGCCCGAGCCATTTATTACTGCCATTTCGTAATTCGCGTAAACTGTCCACAGAAGTGTTCATTGCTAATTTTAAGTTTAACTGTGAATTTAATTTTTGTGTTTTGCAGGTTATGCATGTTGGATCTCGGGACACCTCTCGCTGCACCTCGAGTTTCCAGTTTTCCGGTGGCGACTTCATCTTTCAGCGTGGCGGGTTCGTTAAACAACAACAATCGGGTGAGTTTTGTTCCTTATTTGTTGTGTAATTTGTGTATGTGTGTGTTTTCCATTAGAAACTGTTCCCTTTTCTCATGAAAAGGGGTCCAGTTTGCTTTCCGTTTATTGTGTGATTTTTTATTAATTTTGATGTGTACTGTGAATCTAGTGTGTGTGTTGTGTTTAATTTCCCCCGCCCCGCCGTCGTCCAAACCGGATTTCCGTCCCGGGGTCAGCAAATTCAGTGTCCCGGTATCCATGGTGCTGGTGTGATGATCTAAAATTGTGCCCTGGGCCACTTTAGCAGTACGCTACAGTGGCTCGTGCTAGCATTTCCCATTTTCTTCGCACAGGGCACTCTTTGCTGAAGGCGCTGTGCTCTGTGCGGTCCTGCTTGGCCTGTGTGCAGTTGCAGCACGATGGTGTGCTGCCGGCCAACCAATCTGCGCACTCCGCTTTTTTGTGTGGGCCCCCACAGTGGCTGCACTTCTCTACGGTTTCGGTGCAGAACCGCTTGCCGTGTCCGTAGCCAAGGCAGAGGGAGCACTGCACTAACGGTGACTGGTCCTCTGCCCTGACTCGCTGCAGGTCTATCAATGCGGATCCTGCATCCACCAGCTTCTGCCACAGCTGCGGGGACACTCTCATCACCATATGTGCGGTGTGCGGATTCCTAGTGCGCATTTTATACGCCAGCTCAATCTGGTCCTGGCCGCTGAAGATAGCCCCATTTTGTTTCTTCAGTGCGGCCAGGATGTCCTCATCGCTGTTGTATTGCAGGACATTCCGGAATACAATGAGTGGATTTTTGTTTTTGATTTCTTCTACCCTGAGTTCTTTTTCATCTTTCAACCTCTCTTTTACTTTCTTTCTTTCTTCTTCTGTTCGGCAGCCCACTATAATTTTTCTATCCTTAGCTTTCCTTATTTTTTCTATCTCAATACCTCCTTCCTTTGCTTTAACTACTTTTCTTATTCTATTGAGGACATCTTCCCCGGTCTCCATTTCGTCCGTGGCCGTTACCACGAGCGAGTGTAACGCAGCTTGCTCTGGGGCTTGCCTCCTAGGAGGCGCTGCGACCACACTCGCGTAGGTTTTGGCGGCCAGGGTCTCATGGAGTTTTTCAATCTTTTCGGTATTGTCCTTCAATAGTATTGCGTGTTCGCCGATTTTTCTCGCCAGTTCACTTTCTTCACTAACTGTTATTTTCGGCTCTATCATCTTTTCTATCTCTTTCTCTACCGGTTTTTTGCCTTTCTCTACCTCCGACTCTCTTACTAACTGGTAGAGTCTGTCGATGGCCTGCAGAACTCCATCTTTTATCTCCGTCTTTAGGTTCCGGGAGTTCGCCAAGTGCAGCTTCGCTTTTGTCAGACAGGCTCTCGCCTCCGTGAGCCTGTCGACATACTTTGGGGCTTCCTGCTTGGCAGGGCTGCTGAGCTGTTCCACCGATGGTCTTCGTGGTGGTGCCTTGTCGTGTGAGGTTTGAGGCTTTGGCTTGGTCACTGTGGGCACTGTGGGTGGTTTCTTCGTGGGACTCCGGGGTTTCGCAGGCTTCTCCTGCTGTCCCGTTTCCCACTCACCTATACTCCTCCGGACCTTTGAGACGACCTCGATTCTGTCTATCTCCGCCATCGATTCCTGGCTTTTTTCGCTGGTGCTACCACCTCTCTTTGTGGGCGTTCTGTGACCGAACATGTTAGGGAGTCAAAGGGCTGTGTCAATAAGTTTAAAATAAGTAAATTTGTAAAAGTTGTAAATAATTATCCTAGGGTGTAAAAGTGTAAAGTGTATATTTAATGTAAGTTCTAAAATTCCTAATCTAAATTCTGTTTTATGTTTCAGGTTCTCCGTGTTCCAGGGGCTGGCTACGATCTACGTGCAGCAATTGGTGGTCTGCGGAGTCCTGGTGAGTCAATTTTTATTAGTCAAATTTATTTCTTCTAAGTCAATTGGTGAAGAAAGGTACTAGTTTTTTCGGTCAAAACAGAATTACAATTCGAAAAGAAAAGAAAAATTTTTCCAGTCAAAAAACTATTAAAAATTTTCTAAGTCCCAAATTTTCTTAAATTATTCTAAGTCCCAAAAAATTTTTGGGAACAAATCACAGTTTTTCTCAGTCTACAGGCTATCTATATTCTAATACAAACAAAACTTTTTACAATTTTTCTTGAACTAAATTTTGAGAAAATTATTCTAAGTCCAAGATATATTTTACCGAAATTTTCCTAAGTCCAAATTTGCTTCAAATTTTTCTAAGTCTCAAAATATTGAAGACTTTTTTAACAATTTTTTCTGAGTCTAAAGACTTAATCTATGATTCTAGTTCAAAGAACTTTAAATTTTTTGGTCAAATTTTTTAGAAAATTTTTCTAAGTCCAAGAATTTTTAGAAAAATTTTACAAGTCCTGGAAATTTCTGAAATTTTTCTAAGTCCAGTTTTTAAAATAAAAAATTTTTTGTTTCTTACTGGAAACAATAGGGACAATAACTAATTACATAAAACAATTAAAATTTGCTTAAAATATTACATACACGCACCAGTATAAGATGCAGCGTCAAATTTTGTATTATAAAGAGGGGGGATAAATATGTCAAAAAGGAAGGGGAGGGGTCCAGGGGATGAAATTAAGGTCCAAAATATTTTTAAGTTATTGGGGGAAAGTACAATAAATTTTTCTAAGTTTTAAATAAATTTTAATTTGGAATTTCTGGAGTGGGGGATGATTTGGGGTAGGGGGTGTCAATGGGGAATATATGGGCCTATACCCTCTCTATAATGTTACAAGTTAAAATCAAACAATTTGGCAACTTTTATGTGACAAACTTAATAAAAACAGAAAAATTAAGTTTGTATTGCAGTTGACCTTTGAAATTTTGTGTTGTTTTTTTGCTAATTACGCCGAATTTTTAAGAATAAACTGGTGCTAATTTTTTGGCAGTGGGTAGAATAGTCCTAGGACTATTTGGGGACCAAAAAATAAATATAGGTTCCCACTGCCAAAATCTAGATAAAAAATTTTGAAAAATAAGGCCAACTGCACATTTACAAAACTAGTTGGTAATGACACTTAAACTTAGCTTTTTTCCGTTTTCAAAGTGCCTCCCGGCTGCCACTGAGTGTCCGCTTCTATTGGTGGGTCGAGCAGATGTCCCACTCCTCTCCTTCTCAACTTAAAGAACCCGGATGTTGTTCTTCCGCTCGATAACTCCTCGGGGAAAGGTCGGATTTTCCCGCGGAAAACACCAGCGTGTAGGGCTCCTGGAAACGCTTCTTTTGGTACTTAATACCATGTGGGTCGTCACTGCAGATCCCGAGATAAATCCAGAAAACGTTCCAAAATTCACGTCAAACAAAGAAAACTTCGTGAAAAATGCTCCGAGCGGAAAAATTTTTCCACGCCCGGGTTCGCCTCGTCGCGCCGCAACTTTTGACACCACCTGCGTCAAAATCGGGTCTAATTTTCCAATTTTTTCGATTTTTCGAGCGCGGAGCGGCTTAGAAACGTGGCACTCGCGTCTGCGGCTGGTGCGCGACTGGTTAGGTTAGGTTAGGTTAGGTTAGGTTAGGTTAGGTTAGGTTAGGTTAGGTTAGGTTAGGTTAGGTTAGGTTAGGTTAGGTTAGGTTAGGTTAGGTTAGGTTAGGTTAGGTTAGGTTAGGTTAGGTTAGGTTAGGTTAGGTTAGGTTAGGTTAGGTTAGGTTAGGTTAGGTTAGGTTAGGTTAGGTTAGGTTAGGTTAGGTTAGGTTAGGTTAGGTTAGGTTAGGTTAGGTTAGGTTAGGTTAGGTTAGGTTAGGTTAGGTTAGGTTAGGTTAGGTTAGGTTAGGTTAGGTTAGGTTAGGTTAGGTTAGGTTAGGTTAGGTTAGGTTAGGTTAGGTTAGGTTAGGTTAGGTTAGGTTAGGTTAGGTTAGGTTAGGTTAGGTTAGGTTAGGTTAGGTTAGGTTAGGTTAGGTTAGGTTAGGTTAGGTTAGGTTAGGTTAGGTTAGGTTAGGTTAGGTTAGGTTAGGTTAGGTTAGGTTAGGTTAGGTTAGGTTAGGTTAGGTTAGGTTAGGTTAGGTTAGGTTAGGTTAGGTTAGGTTAGGTTAGGTTAGGTTAGGTTAGGTTAGGTTAGGTTAGGTTAGGTTAGGTTAGGTTAGGTTAGGTTAGGTTAGGTTAGGTTAGGTTAGGTTAGGTTAGGTTAGGTTAGGTTAGGTTAGGTTAGGTTAGGTTAGGTTAGGTTAGGTTAGGTTAGGTTAGGTTAGGTTAGGTTAGGTTAGGTTAGGTTAGGTTAGGTTAGGTTAGGTTAGGTTAGGTTAGGTTAGGTTAGGTTAGGTTAGGTTAGGTTAGGTTAGGTTAGGTTAGGTTAGGTTAGGTTAGGTTAGGTTAGGTTAGGTTAGGTTAGGTTAGGTT
>OX375773.1:2500-10000 GCA_947359385.1 Chesias legatella
AACCTAACCTAACCTAACCTAACCTAACCTAACCTAACCTAACCTAACCTAACCTAACCTAACCTAACCTAACCTAACCTAACCTAACCTAACCTAACCTAACCTAACCTAACCTAACCTAACCTAACCTAACCTAACCTAACCTAACCTAACCTAACCTAACCTAACCTAACCTAACCTAACCTAACCTAACCTAACCTAACCTAACCTAACCTAACCTAACCTAACCTAACCTAACCTAACCTAACCTAACCTAACCTAACCTAACCTAACCTAACCTAACCTAACCTAACCTAACCTAACCTAACCTAACCTAACCTAACCTAACCTAACCTAACCTAACCTAACCTAACCTAACCTAACCTAACCTAACCTAACCTAACCTAACCTAACCTAACCTAACCTAACCTAACCTAACCTAACCTAACCTAACCTAACCTAACCTAACCTAACCTAACCTAACCTAACCTAACCTAACCTAACCTAACCTAACCTAACCTAACCTAACCTAACCTAACCTAACCTAACCTAACCTAACCTAACCTAACCTAACCTAACCTAACCTAACCTAACCTAACCTAACCTAACCTAACCTAACCTAACCTAACCTAACCTAACCTAACCTAACCTAACCTAACCTAACCTAACCTAACCTAACCTAACCTAACCTAACCTAACCTAACCTAACCTAACCTAACCTAACCTAACCTAACCTAACCTAACCTAACCTAACCTAACCTAACCTAACCTAACCTAACCTAACCTAACCTAACCTAACCTAACCTAACCTAACCTAACCTAACCTAACCTAACCTAACCTAACCTAACCTAACCTAACCTAACCTAACCTAACCTAACCTAACCTAACCTAACCTAACCTAACCTAACCTAACCTAACCTAACCTAACCTAACCTAACCTAACCTAACCTAACCTAACCTAACCTAACCTAACCTAACCTAACCTAACCTAACCTAACCTAACCTAACCTAACCTAACCTAACCTAACCTAACCTAACCTAACCTAACCTAACCTAACCTAACCTAACCTAACCTAACCTAACCTAACCTAACCTAACCTAACCTAACCTAACCTAACCTAACCTAACCTAACCTAACCTAACCTAACCTAACCTAACCTAACCTAACCTAACCTAACCTAACCTAACCTAACCTAACCTAACCTAACCTAACCTAACCTAACCTAACCTAACCTAACCTAACCTAACCTAACCTAACCTAACCTAACCTAACCTAACCTAACCTAACCTAACCTAACCTAACCTAACCTAACCTAACCTAACCTAACCTAACCTAACCTAACCTAACCTAACCTAACCTAACCTAACCTAACCTAACCTAACCTAACCTAACCTAACCTAACCTAACCTAACCTAACCTAACCTAACCTAACCTAACCTAACCTAACCTAACCTAACCTAACCTAACCTAACCTAACCTAACCTAACCTAACCTAACCTAACCTAACCTAACCTAACCTAACCTAACCTAACCTAACCTAACCTAACCTAACCTAACCTAACCTAACCTAACCTAACCTAACCTAACCTAACCTAACCTAACCTAACCTAACCTAACCTAACCTAACCTAACCTAACCTAACCTAACCTAACCTAACCTAACCTAACCTAACCTAACCTAACCTAACCTAACCTAACCTAACCTAACCTAACCTAACCTAACCTAACCTAACCTAACCTAACCTAACCTAACCTAACCTAACCTAACCTAACCTAACCTAACCTAACCTAACCTAACCTAACCTAACCTAACCTAACCTAACCTAACCTAACCTAACCTAACCTAACCTAACCTAACCTAACCTAACCTAACCTAACCTAACCTAACCTAACCTAACCTAACCTAACCTAACCTAACCTAACCTAACCTAACCTAACCTAACCTAACCTAACCTAACCTAACCTAACCTAACCTAACCTAACCTAACCTAACCTAACCTAACCTAACCTAACCTAACCTAACCTAACCTAACCTAACCTAACCTAACCTAACCTAACCTAACCTAACCTAACCTAACCTAACCTAACCTAACCTAACCTAACCTAACCTAACCTAACCTAACCTAACCTAACCTAACCTAACCTAACCTAACCTAACCTAACCTAACCTAACCTAACCTAACCTAACCTAACCTAACCTAACCTAACCTAACCTAACCTAACCTAACCTAACCTAACCTAACCTAACCTAACCTAACCTAACCTAACCAAAACAAAATACACAGAAGAACTAGAGTTGATGAAGAAAATGGAAGAACATGCCCTCCTGATACAAGAGAATAACGAGAAAATGAAAGAGCTGAAACACACGCTGGAAACACATAACGAGATCCAGGAAAAACTGTCTTACGCGAGTGTAGCAGCGAAGACCACCAGAAGACCAACACAAGGTGTGACAACGCTGCACTCAATGGTCGTGACAGCCAAAGACGACACCGAAACTGGAGAAGACGTCCTAAACAGAATACGGCACGCAGTAAAAGCAAAAGAAGGTGGAGTAGAGATAGAGAAAATTAGGAAAGCAAAGGACAGGAAAGTCATACTGGGCTGTAGAACGGAAGAAGAAAGGAAGAAAGTAAGAGAAAGACTGGATCAAGTCTCGGACCTAAATGTTCAGGACATGAAAAACAAGGACCCTCTGATAATGCTGCGTGAAGTGTTCCTTTATAACACTGATGAGGATGTCATAGGTGCAATAAAAACGCAAAACAAAAAAATATTAAAGGATATGGACGAGAGCGATAGCAGGATGGAAATACTGTACAAAAAGCGCACCAGGAACCCGCACACGAATCACATCATAATGAGGGTGTCCCCCAAAATATGGCAAAGGCTCATTGACGCTGATACCGTCCAGATAGACCTCCAGAGAGTGCGAGTAGAGGATCAATCACCGTTGATCCAATGCTCGCGCTGTCTGGGATACGGTCATGGAAAGCGGTATTGCAAGGAGACACTGGAGAAGTGCAGCCACTGTGGGGGCCCTCACATGAAAACAGACTGCGCGGACTGGCTCGCCGGCGGTGTGCCGTCCTGCTGCAACTGCGCCTTTGCTAAGCTGGACAAAACGGAGCACAATGCCTTCAGCCGGGACTGTCCGGTTCGACGGAAATGGGAAGCACGAGCCAGGGCGACGATAGCGTATTGCTAAGGTGGTCCCAGGCGTGAGAACCTCAGCAAACACGAAAGCCTATCGCGTAGCCCAAGCCAACCTTCAGAGGAAACAACTTGCAACACAAGAACTATTGCTGGAAGCCACCGACAGAGGCATGGCTCTGGCATTGCTCCAGGAACCATATGTTGGAGCCCTCGGTAGAATGCGAGACCATAGAGGGGTGCGGATCTTCCAATGCGCGGATCAAGGAGACGGAACCATCAAAGCAGCTATAGCTGTTTTTGACAGTGAACTGGACGTCTTCCAATACCCGGACCTCACTACCAATAACATTGTGGTAGTGAAGATAAAGACTAGTGCATGGGAGATCGCCGTGGTCTCTTTCTACTTCGAGCCAGACCGACAAAACATAGACAGCTACCTGGGGTTGTTAATGAGGATCGAGCAGAGAGTGGGCACCAGGAACATTATAATGGCAGGCGATGCAAACGCAAAAAATACATGGTGGGGGGGGCAAAAGATAGACCAGAAGGGGGAAGACCTAGCAGGATCTCTAGAAGAGATGAGCATGCAGGTACTTAATGATGGCGAAATCCCGACTTTCGACACAATACGCGGAGACAAATCCTACTCAAGCTATGTGGACATAACTGCGTGCACAATCGAGATGCTTAACCTGGTGGAGGACTGGAAGGTAGAAGAGGGTGTGACAAGTTCGGATCATAACACAATCATCTTTCAAATTAGACTAATTAAAGCAAAAGGCATGGATATAATAAGGACAACAAGAATCTTCAATACTAAAAAAGCAAATTGGTCTCAGTTTCATGAGAAACTAACCAGTTTGCTTCACGAAAATCAAATAACTATAAGGAATATAAAGGACATCAAGGACAAAAATGAACTAGAACATACTATAGATACATATATTACAGTAATTAAAGAAACATGCAATGAGACTATACCTAAATTAAAAACAATAAGCAAACTTACCATCCCATGGTGGTCCGAAGAACTTGCTACGCTGAAGAAGGAGGTCGCCATCAGGAAGCGTCGAATCCGATGTGCAGCGCTGATCCGGCGAAAGAAGGTCATCGAAGAGTACCTGCAAATAAAAGAAGAGTATGAGACTGGGGTTAAACAAGCGCAAACAGAATCATGGAAGAAGTTTTGTGGCAAGCAGGACAAGGAAGGGTTGTGGGACGGGATATATAGGGTGATAAGAGGGACCACCAAGAGACATGAGGATCTACCCTTGGTGAGGGAAGGCAGAGCTCTAAACCCAATCAAATCCGCCGAGTTACTGGCTGAGAGGTTCTATCCTGAGGATGTCGAGAGTGATGATAACGCTTTCCATCGCGAGACGAGGGAAGCAGCAGACAGAGCAAATGATTGGGTTTATGATGAGCACCACGACCCACCATTCACAAAAGAGGAGCTAAGATCCGCGGTGGAAAGCTTTCACCCCAGAAAAGCCCCAGGAGAAGATGGTCTCACAGCAGACATCTGCCAACAAGCGGTTCGCAACAACCCGGAGCTCTGCCTTGCCTTAACCAACAAATGCCTGTCTCTTGAGCACTTCCCTAAAATCTGGAAGGAAGCCACGGTGGTCGTTCTTAGGAAACCAGGCAAGGACGACTACACGAACCCGAAGTCCTACAGGCCTATAGGTCTATTACCGGTCATGGGCAAGGTACTCGAGAAGATGATCGTAGGACGCCTGAAATGGCACCTGCTACCAAAACTGAGTACCCGTCAGTACGGCTTTATGCCCCAGAAGGGAACCGAGGACGCCCTCTATGACCTGATCCAGCACATAAAGGGTAAGCTAAACGAAAAGAGGCTTATCACGGTCGTATCATTGGACATAGAGGGCGCCTTCGACAGTGCATGGTGGCCTGCCATAAAGGTCAGACTAGCGGAGGAAGGCTGCCCCGTCAACATAAGGCGAATTATGGCCAGCTATTTGCGAGACAGAAAAATCAAATTGAGGTTCGCCGGCCAAGAGACGAGTAAGCAGACAAACAAAGGGTGCGTGCAGGGCTCGATTGGTGGTCCCATTCTGTGGAACCTCTTAATAGATCCCCTGCTGAAGAGCTTGGAGCGCCGTGGAGATTACGCACAAGCATTCGCAGACGATGTCACTCTGGTCTTCGATGGCGACACAGCGGCGGAAGTGCAAAGACAAGCCAATGCCGCCCTCGCTCACGTGCAGGAGTGGGGTGTCAAGAACAAACTGAAGTTTGCGCCACATAAAACACAGGCGATGGTTATTACACGGAAACTAAAGTTTGACACACCACTGCTGACCATGGCCGGGGTCGACATTGGATTGTCTAAAGAAATTAAGATATTGGGACTTATAATTGACGACAAATTAACATTTAACAGCCACACCGTAAGCGCTTGTAGGAAAGCAATGAATATATATAAACAGCTATCTACAGCCGCTAGGATAAGCTGGGGGTTGAACCCAGACGTCATCCGCACTATCTACGTCGCCGTCGTGGAACCAGTAGTTATGTACGCGGCCAGTGTGTGGGCACCGGCAACGAAAAAGCTGAGCATTCAGAAACAGCTAAATGTGGTGCAGAGAGGTTTTGCCCAGAAATTAACCAAAGCGTACCGTACTGTCTCACTGAACTCCGCGTTATTGTTGGCTGGGATACTCCCATTGGACCTTCGAATCCAGGAAGCAGCCGCCCTCTATGAGACCAAGAGAGGGGTGCCCCATCCAATGATGAGGGACCGGGCAATTGAAGGGAGGGTGCGACACGACGAGAAACCCCACCCGGCAGAGCATATGGGTCTTGAGTTTGTGAGCCTGGAGGACCAAGAGTCAGTCAGTATGAACAACGACTATGCAGTCCTTATTTACACCGACGGCAGCAAACTTGAGGGCAAAGTCGGAGCTGCACTGTCCATTTGGAAAAACGTAGCCGAGACGAAAGCCATCAAGCTCAAGCTGGAGTCGTACTGCACTGTCTACCAGGCGGAACTCTTGGCCATATGTCAGGCCACGAGAGAAATACTCAAACGCTCGGAGCCCTCATATGGCATATACAGCGACTCAAGATCCGCGCTTGAGACTGTCACAAACTCGTACTCGACTCATCCTCTAGCATCGGAAATAAGAGATAACCTTAGATTGAGCATCCGTCAGAACAAACATGTCGCTCTCTTTTGGATCAAAGCTCATGCCGGACTAGAGGGAAACGAACGTGCTGACCAACTGGCAAAAGAAGCGGCGCTGGGAATAAAAAGAGCACCTCACTATTCTGAGATCCCGATTTCATTCGTCAAACGAGCAATCAGGGAGGAGTCTATTGGCGAATGGAATCGAAGATACAAGGGAGGAACAACAGCCGCTCTGACAAAAATATTTTTCCCCGATGCCGCAGAAGCTTACAAAATCGTTAGGAAAATCGAACCAAACAGTATAACGACACAGGTTATGACGGGGCACGGTGGGTTCTCAGAATACTTGAACCGGTTCAAGTGTAAGGAGGACCCATCGTGCTCCTGCGAACCAGGCGTGGACGAATCGATTGCCCATATCCTCTTTGACTGTCCCATTTTTGGATTAAAAAGATTTGAAACAGAGATAAAATTGGAATTGCAAATTACATTAGAAAATGCCAAAGTCTTTTTAAGGGATGTGGACATGAGATCTACATTCCTCGAATTTTGTACACAAGTAGCTAAAATAGTTATAAATAAAAATAAGTAGCAAAAAATAATATGCTGAACTATATTTTTGAGGAATATAAGTAAACAGCATATACGTAAATTAAGAAATAGGCAACAAATATTTTTATGTAGTGAAGCATTAAGAGAAAAAAGAAAAAGAATTAACAAAAAAAAAAAAAAAAAAGAAAAGAAAAGATAGAATAATCAAAAAAAAAAAAAAAAAAAAATGGCATACAAAAGAATGAGTAAATGAAAGAAAAAAAAGACGATAAAAAAAAAAAAAAAAAAAAAAAAAAAAAAAAAGAGATTTATATAGAAAAGGAAGAGATAATAGAATATAAGATTATTATGTATTCGTTATTGCGTTATTGCATTGTTCTGACATTTGTACTGTATAAAACAAAAGTGTGTACTAGAATAACATAACATATGTCATAAGTTCCTTTAAGTCTTGCAAATAAAAATCAAAATGTTGTGCAAATATTTAATACTATATGTATAAATATTATAAATTTTTTAAAGACGCTCCAATGGGCGTTTTTAAAAAAAAAAAAAAAAAAAAAAAAAAAAAAAAAACGCGTTTTTAGTCGTACTGTAAAAAAATATACTCAAGATTTATTATTCATTAAGATCTAAACCTTATCATAAAATGAAG
>OX375773.1:12500-52500 GCA_947359385.1 Chesias legatella
TTCAGCGTTGTGGAGTCCGCCCTCTGCCCCCTGCAACAAAAAATTTTAATAAAACACAAAAAATTTCAAAAATCGTCGCGCCAGACAAGGAAGCCTATATAACGCGGTCCCGCCCGGCCCCGTCCGCATTACACTCGCTGAAGGCATAGAAGACTGTCAGTACTGAAGGTGGTGGGCCATCTTTATTGAAGTATTTCGGCGTTGTTTGTTTGTCTGTATTGTTTGTGGCGTATTGTATTAACTGAAAATCAATTTTTATTGGTTTTCTGTATAGTTTTAGATAGAAATTTGACATTTTTGAATATTTATTGTGTTGTACCTAAGTCTCCCTGTGGTGGATTTTGAAAATTTTTACACCGTTATAAGCGCACTGCCTACCCCTACGCGCATACCAATTTTCACCCCCAGGGGAAGTCTCATTGCGTTGTTATTGTCGTTTTAGTTCAAAATTTGTATTGAATTTTGTATTAAATTCGTGTTTTCACGGGTTTTTCAAAATTTTTTCAGTAGTTTTTCAGCGAATTGATTCCAAATCAGTTCCTTCAGCGTTGTGGAGTCCGCCCTCTGCCCCCTGCAACAAAAAATTTTAATAAAACACAAAAAATTTCAAAAATCGTCGCGCCAGACAAGGAAGCCTATATAACGCGGTCCCGCCCGGCCCCGTCCGCATTACACTCGCTGAAGGCATAGAAGACTGTCAGTACTGAAGGTGGTGGGCCATCTTTATTGAAGTATCTCGGCGTTGTTTGTTTGTCTGTATTGTTTGTGGCGTATTGTATTAACTGAAAATCAATTTTTATTGGTTTTCTGTATAGTTTTAGATAGAAATTTGACATTTTTGAATATTTATTGTGTTGTACCTAAGTCTCCCTGTGGTGGATTTTGAAAATTTTTACACCGTTATAAGCGCACTGCCTACCCCTACGCGCATACCAATTTTCACCCCCAGGGGAAGTCTCATTGCGTTGTTATTGTCGTTTTAGTTCAAAATTTGTATTGAATTTTGTATTAAATTCGTGTTTTCACGGGTTTTTCAAAATTTTTTCAGTAGTTTTTCAGCGAATTGATTCCAAATCAGTTCCTTCAGCGTTGTGGAGTCCGCCCTCTGCCCCCTGCAACAAAAAATTTTAATAAAACACAAAAAATTTCAAAAATCGTCGCGCCAGACAAGGAAGCCTATATAACGCGGTCCCGCCCGGCCCCGTCCGCATTACACTCGCTGAAGGCATAGAAGACTGTCAGTACTGAAGGTGGTGGGCCATCTTTATTGAAGTATCTCGGCGTTGTTTGTTTGTCTGTATTGTTTGTGGCGTATTGTATTAACTGAAAATCAATTTTTATTGGTTTTCTGTATAGTTTTAGATAGAAATTTGACATTTTTGAATATTTATTGTGTTGTACCTAAGTCTCCCTGTGGTGGATTTTGAAAATTTTTACACCGTTATAAGCGCACTGCCTACCCCTACGCGCATACCAATTTTCACCCCCAGGGGAAGTCTCATTGCGTTGTTATTGTCGTTTTAGTTCAAAATTTGTATTGAATTTTGTATTAAATTCGTGTTTTCACGGGTTTTTCAAAATTTTTTCAGTAGTTTTTCAGCGAATTGATTCCAAATCAGTTCCTTCAGCGTTGTGGAGTCCGCCCTCTGCCCCCTGCAACAAAAAATTTTAATAAAACACAAAAAATTTCAAAAATCGTCGCGCCAGACAAGGAAGCCTATATAACGCGGTCCCGCCCGGCCCCGTCCGCATTACACTCGCTGAAGGCATAGAAGACTGTCAGTACTGAAGGTGGTGGGCCATCTTTATTGAAGTATCTCGGCGTTGTTTGTTTGTCTGTATTGTTTGTGGCGTATTGTATTAACTGAAAATCAATTTTTATTGGTTTTCTGTATAGTTTTAGATAGAAATTTGACATTTTTGAATATTTATTGTGTTGTACCTAAGTCTCCCTGTGGTGGATTTTGAAAATTTTTACACCGTTATAAGCGCACTGCCTACCCCTACGCGCATACCAATTTTCACCCCCAGGGGAAGTCTCATTGCGTTGTTATTGTCGTTTTAGTTCAAAATTTGTATTGAATTTTGTATTAAATTCGTGTTTTCACGGGTTTTTCAAAATTTTTTCAGTAGTTTTTCAGCGAATTGATTCCAAATCAGTTCCTTCAGCGTTGTGGAGTCCGCCCTCTGCCCCCTGCAACAAAAAATTTTAATAAAACACAAAAAATTTCAAAAATCGTCGCGCCAGACAAGGAAGCCTATATAACGCGGTCCCGCCCGGCCCCGTCCGCATTACACTCGCTGAAGGCATAGAAGACTGTCAGTACTGAAGGTGGTGGGCCATCTTTATTGAAGTATCTCGGCGTTGTTTGTTTGTCTGTATTGTTTGTGGCGTATTGTATTAACTGAAAATCAATTTTTATTGGTTTTCTGTATAGTTTTAGATAGAAATTTGACATTTTTGAATATTTATTGTGTTGTACCTAAGTCTCCCTGTGGTGGATTTTGAAAATTTTTACACCGTTATAAGCGCACTGCCTACCCCTACGCGCATACCAATTTTCACCCCCAGGGGAAGTCTCATTGCGTTGTTATTGTCGTTTTAGTTCAAAATTTGTATTGAATTTTGTATTAAATTCGTGTTTTCACGGGTTTTTCAAAATTTTTTCAGTAGTTTTTCAGCGAATTGATTCCAAATCAGTTCCTTCAGCGTTGTGGAGTCCGCCCTCTGCCCCCTGCAACAAAAAATTTTAATAAAACACAAAAAATTTCAAAAATCGTCGCGCCAGACAAGGAAGCCTATATAACGCGGTCCCGCCCGGCCCCGTCCGCATTACACTCGCTGAAGGCATAGAAGACTGTCAGTACTGAAGGTGGTGGGCCATCTTTATTGAAGTATCTCGGCGTTGTTTGTTTGTCTGTATTGTTTGTGGCGTATTGTATTAACTGAAAATCAATTTTTATTGGTTTTCTGTATAGTTTTAGATAGAAATTTGACATTTTTGAATATTTATTGTGTTGTACCTAAGTCTCCCTGTGGTGGATTTTGAAAATTTTTACACCGTTATAAGCGCACTGCCTACCCCTACGCGCATACCAATTTTCACCCCCAGGGGAAGTCTCATTGCGTTGTTATTGTCGTTTTAGTTCAAAATTTGTATTGAATTTTGTATTAAATTCGTGTTTTCACGGGTTTTTCAAAATTTTTTCAGTAGTTTTTCAGCGAATTGATTCCAAATCAGTTCCTTCAGCGTTGTGGAGTCCGCCCTCTGCCCCCTGCAACAAAAAATTTTAATAAAACACAAAAAATTTCAAAAATCGTCGCGCCAGACAAGGAAGCCTATATAACGCGGTCCCGCCCGGCCCCGTCCGCATTACACTCGCTGAAGGCATAGAAGACTGTCAGTACTGAAGGTGGTGGGCCATCTTTATTGAAGTATCTCGGCGTTGTTTGTTTGTCTGTATTGTTTGTGGCGTATTGTATTAACTGAAAATCAATTTTTATTGGTTTTCTGTATAGTTTTAGATAGAAATTTGACATTTTTGAATATTTATTGTGTTGTACCTAAGTCTCCCTGTGGTGGATTTTGAAAATTTTTACACCGTTATAAGCGCACTGCCTACCCCTACGCGCATACCAATTTTCACCCCCAGGGGAAGTCTCATTGCGTTGTTATTGTCGTTTTAGTTCAAAATTTGTATTGAATTTTGTATTAAATTCGTGTTTTCACGGGTTTTTCAAAATTTTTTCAGTAGTTTTTCAGCGAATTGATTCCAAATCAGTTCCTTCAGCGTTGTGGAGTCCGCCCTCTGCCCCCTGCAACAAAAAATTTTAATAAAACACAAAAAATTTCAAAAATCGTCGCGCCAGACAAGGAAGCCTATATAACGCGGTCCCGCCCGGCCCCGTCCGCATTACACTCGCTGAAGGCATAGAAGACTGTCAGTACTGAAGGTGGTGGGCCATCTTTATTGAAGTATCTCGGCGTTGTTTGTTTGTCTGTATTGTTTGTGGCGTATTGTATTAACTGAAAATCAATTTTTATTGGTTTTCTGTATAGTTTTAGATAGAAATTTGACATTTTTGAATATTTATTGTGTTGTACCTAAGTCTCCCTGTGGTGGATTTTGAAAATTTTTACACCGTTATAAGCGCACTGCCTACCCCTACGCGCATACCAATTTTCACCCCCAGGGGAAGTCTCATTGCGTTGTTATTGTCGTTTTAGTTCAAAATTTGTATTGAATTTTGTATTAAATTCGTGTTTTCACGGGTTTTTCAAAATTTTTTCAGTAGTTTTTCAGCGAATTGATTCCAAATCAGTTCCTTCAGCGTTGTGGAGTCCGCCCTCTGCCCCCTGCAACAAAAAATTTTAATAAAACACAAAAAATTTCAAAAATCGTCGCGCCAGACAAGGAAGCCTATATAACGCGGTCCCGCCCGGCCCCGTCCGCATTACACTCGCTGAAGGCATAGAAGACTGTCAGTACTGAAGGTGGTGGGCCATCTTTATTGAAGTATCTCGGCGTTGTTTGTTTGTCTGTATTGTTTGTGGCGTATTGTATTAACTGAAAATCAATTTTTATTGGTTTTCTGTATAGTTTTAGATAGAAATTTGACATTTTTGAATATTTATTGTGTTGTACCTAAGTCTCCCTGTGGTGGATTTTGAAAATTTTTACACCGTTATAAGCGCACTGCCTACCCCTACGCGCATACCAATTTTCACCCCCAGGGGAAGTCTCATTGCGTTGTTATTGTCGTTTTAGTTCAAAATTTGTATTGAATTTTGTATTAAATTCGTGTTTTCACGGGTTTTTCAAAATTTTTTCAGTAGTTTTTCAGCGAATTGATTCCAAATCAGTTCCTTCAGCGTTGTGGAGTCCGCCCTCTGCCCCCTGCAACAAAAAATTTTAATAAAACACAAAAAATTTCAAAAATCGTCGCGCCAGACAAGGAAGCCTATATAACGCGGTCCCGCCCGGCCCCGTCCGCATTACACTCGCTGAAGGCATAGAAGACTGTCAGTACTGAAGGTGGTGGGCCATCTTTATTGAAGTATCTCGGCGTTGTTTGTTTGTCTGTATTGTTTGTGGCGTATTGTATTAACTGAAAATCAATTTTTATTGGTTTTCTGTATAGTTTTAGATAGAAATTTGACATTTTTGAATATTTATTGTGTTGTACCTAAGTCTCCCTGTGGTGGATTTTGAAAATTTTTACACCGTTATAAGCGCACTGCCTACCCCTACGCGCATACCAATTTTCACCCCCAGGGGAAGTCTCATTGCGTTGTTATTGTCGTTTTAGTTCAAAATTTGTATTGAATTTTGTATTAAATTCGTGTTTTCACGGGTTTTTCAAAATTTTTTCAGTAGTTTTTCAGCGAATTGATTCCAAATCAGTTCCTTCAGCGTTGTGGAGTCCGCCCTCTGCCCCCTGCAACAAAAAATTTTAATAAAACACAAAAAATTTCAAAAATCGTCGCGCCAGACAAGGAAGCCTATATAACGCGGTCCCGCCCGGCCCCGTCCGCATTACACTCGCTGAAGGCATAGAAGACTGTCAGTACTGAAGGTGGTGGGCCATCTTTATTGAAGTATCTCGGCGTTGTTTGTTTGTCTGTATTGTTTGTGGCGTATTGTATTAACTGAAAATCAATTTTTATTGGTTTTCTGTATAGTTTTAGATAGAAATTTGACATTTTTGAATATTTATTGTGTTGTACCTAAGTCTCCCTGTGGTGGATTTTGAAAATTTTTACACCGTTATAAGCGCACTGCCTACCCCTACGCGCATACCAATTTTCACCCCCAGGGGAAGTCTCATTGCGTTGTTATTGTCGTTTTAGTTCAAAATTTGTATTGAATTTTGTATTAAATTCGTGTTTTCACGGGTTTTTCAAAATTTTTTCAGTAGTTTTTCAGCGAATTGATTCCAAATCAGTTCCTTCAGCGTTGTGGAGTCCGCCCTCTGCCCCCTGCAACAAAAAATTTTAATAAAACACAAAAAATTTCAAAAATCGTCGCGCCAGACAAGGAAGCCTATATAACGCGGTCCCGCCCGGCCCCGTCCGCATTACACTCGCTGAAGGCATAGAAGACTGTCAGTACTGAAGGTGGTGGGCCATCTTTATTGAAGTATCTCGGCGTTGTTTGTTTGTCTGTATTGTTTGTGGCGTATTGTATTAACTGAAAATCAATTTTTATTGGTTTTCTGTATAGTTTTAGATAGAAATTTGACATTTTTGAATATTTATTGTGTTGTACCTAAGTCTCCCTGTGGTGGATTTTGAAAATTTTTACACCGTTATAAGCGCACTGCCTACCCCTACGCGCATACCAATTTTCACCCCCAGGGGAAGTCTCATTGCGTTGTTATTGTCGTTTTAGTTCAAAATTTGTATTGAATTTTGTATTAAATTCGTGTTTTCACGGGTTTTTCAAAATTTTTTCAGTAGTTTTTCAGCGAATTGATTCCAAATCAGTTCCTTCAGCGTTGTGGAGTCCGCCCTCTGCCCCCTGCAACAAAAAATTTTAATAAAACACAAAAAATTTCAAAAATCGTCGCGCCAGACAAGGAAGCCTATATAACGCGGTCCCGCCCGGCCCCGTCCGCATTACACTCGCTGAAGGCATAGAAGACTGTCAGTACTGAAGGTGGTGGGCCATCTTTATTGAAGTATCTCGGCGTTGTTTGTTTGTCTGTATTGTTTGTGGCGTATTGTATTAACTGAAAATCAATTTTTATTGGTTTTCTGTATAGTTTTAGATAGAAATTTGACATTTTTGAATATTTATTGTGTTGTACCTAAGTCTCCCTGTGGTGGATTTTGAAAATTTTTACACCGTTATAAGCGCACTGCCTACCCCTACGCGCATACCAATTTTCACCCCCAGGGGAAGTCTCATTGCGTTGTTATTGTCGTTTTAGTTCAAAATTTGTATTGAATTTTGTATTAAATTCGTGTTTTCACGGGTTTTTCAAAATTTTTTCAGTAGTTTTTCAGCGAATTGATTCCAAATCAGTTCCTTCAGCGTTGTGGAGTCCGCCCTCTGCCCCCTGCAACAAAAAATTTTAATAAAACACAAAAAATTTCAAAAATCGTCGCGCCAGACAAGGAAGCCTATATAACGCGGTCCCGCCCGGCCCCGTCCGCATTACACTCGCTGAAGGCATAGAAGACTGTCAGTACTGAAGGTGGTGGGCCATCTTTATTGAAGTATCTCGGCGTTGTTTGTTTGTCTGTATTGTTTGTGGCGTATTGTATTAACTGAAAATCAATTTTTATTGGTTTTCTGTATAGTTTTAGATAGAAATTTGACATTTTTGAATATTTATTGTGTTGTACCTAAGTCTCCCTGTGGTGGATTTTGAAAATTTTTACACCGTTATAAGCGCACTGCCTACCCCTACGCGCATACCAATTTTCACCCCCAGGGGAAGTCTCATTGCGTTGTTATTGTCGTTTTAGTTCAAAATTTGTATTGAATTTTGTATTAAATTCGTGTTTTCACGGGTTTTTCAAAATTTTTTCAGTAGTTTTTCAGCGAATTGATTCCAAATCAGTTCCTTCAGCGTTGTGGAGTCCGCCCTCTGCCCCCTGCAACAAAAAATTTTAATAAAACACAAAAAATTTCAAAAATCGTCGCGCCAGACAAGGAAGCCTATATAACGCGGTCCCGCCCGGCCCCGTCCGCATTACACTCGCTGAAGGCATAGAAGACTGTCAGTACTGAAGGTGGTGGGCCATCTTTATTGAAGTATCTCGGCGTTGTTTGTTTGTCTGTATTGTTTGTGGCGTATTGTATTAACTGAAAATCAATTTTTATTGGTTTTCTGTATAGTTTTAGATAGAAATTTGACATTTTTGAATATTTATTGTGTTGTACCTAAGTCTCCCTGTGGTGGATTTTGAAAATTTTTACACCGTTATAAGCGCACTGCCTACCCCTACGCGCATACCAATTTTCACCCCCAGGGGAAGTCTCATTGCGTTGTTATTGTCGTTTTAGTTCAAAATTTGTATTGAATTTTGTATTAAATTCGTGTTTTCACGGGTTTTTCAAAATTTTTTCAGTAGTTTTTCAGCGAATTGATTCCAAATCAGTTCCTTCAGCGTTGTGGAGTCCGCCCTCTGCCCCCTGCAACAAAAAATTTTAATAAAACACAAAAAATTTCAAAAATCGTCGCGCCAGACAAGGAAGCCTATATAACGCGGTCCCGCCCGGCCCCGTCCGCATTACACTCGCTGAAGGCATAGAAGACTGTCAGTACTGAAGGTGGTGGGCCATCTTTATTGAAGTATTTCGGCGTTGTTTGTTTGTCTGTATTGTTTGTGGCGTATTGTATTAACTGAAAATCAATTTTTATTGGTTTTCTGTATAGTTTTAGATAGAAATTTGACATTTTTGAATATTTATTGTGTTGTACCTAAGTCTCCCTGTGGTGGATTTTGAAAATTTTTACACCGTTATAAGCGCACTGCCTACCCCTACGCGCATACCAATTTTCACCCCCAGGGGAAGTCTCATTGCGTTGTTATTGTCGTTTTAGTTCAAAATTTGTATTGAATTTTGTATTAAATTCGTGTTTTCACGGGTTTTTCAAAATTTTTTCAGTAGTTTTTCAGCGAATTGATTCCAAATCAGTTCCTTCAGCGTTGTGGAGTCCGCCCTCTGCCCCCTGCAACAAAAAATTTTAATAAAACACAAAAAATTTCAAAAATCGTCGCGCCAGACAAGGAAGCCTATATAACGCGGTCCCGCCCGGCCCCGTCCGCATTACACTCGCTGAAGGCATAGAAGACTGTCAGTACTGAAGGTGGTGGGCCATCTTTATTGAAGTATCTCGGCGTTGTTTGTTTGTCTGTATTGTTTGTGGCGTATTGTATTAACTGAAAATCAATTTTTATTGGTTTTCTGTATAGTTTTAGATAGAAATTTGACATTTTTGAATATTTATTGTGTTGTACCTAAGTCTCCCTGTGGTGGATTTTGAAAATTTTTACACCGTTATAAGCGCACTGCCTACCCCTACGCGCATACCAATTTTCACCCCCAGGGGAAGTCTCATTGCGTTGTTATTGTCGTTTTAGTTCAAAATTTGTATTGAATTTTGTATTAAATTCGTGTTTTCACGGGTTTTTCAAAATTTTTTCAGTAGTTTTTCAGCGAATTGATTCCAAATCAGTTCCTTCAGCGTTGTGGAGTCCGCCCTCTGCCCCCTGCAACAAAAAATTTTAATAAAACACAAAAAATTTCAAAAATCGTCGCGCCAGACAAGGAAGCCTATATAACGCGGTCCCGCCCGGCCCCGTCCGCATTACACTCGCTGAAGGCATAGAAGACTGTCAGTACTGAAGGTGGTGGGCCATCTTTATTGAAGTATCTCGGCGTTGTTTGTTTGTCTGTATTGTTTGTGGCGTATTGTATTAACTGAAAATCAATTTTTATTGGTTTTCTGTATAGTTTTAGATAGAAATTTGACATTTTTGAATATTTATTGTGTTGTACCTAAGTCTCCCTGTGGTGGATTTTGAAAATTTTTACACCGTTATAAGCGCACTGCCTACCCCTACGCGCATACCAATTTTCACCCCCAGGGGAAGTCTCATTGCGTTGTTATTGTCGTTTTAGTTCAAAATTTGTATTGAATTTTGTATTAAATTCGTGTTTTCACGGGTTTTTCAAAATTTTTTCAGTAGTTTTTCAGCGAATTGATTCCAAATCAGTTCCTTCAGCGTTGTGGAGTCCGCCCTCTGCCCCCTGCAACAAAAAATTTTAATAAAACACAAAAAATTTCAAAAATCGTCGCGCCAGACAAGGAAGCCTATATAACGCGGTCCCGCCCGGCCCCGTCCGCATTACACTCGCTGAAGGCATAGAAGACTGTCAGTACTGAAGGTGGTGGGCCATCTTTATTGAAGTATCTCGGCGTTGTTTGTTTGTCTGTATTGTTTGTGGCGTATTGTATTAACTGAAAATCAATTTTTATTGGTTTTCTGTATAGTTTTAGATAGAAATTTGACATTTTTGAATATTTATTGTGTTGTACCTAAGTCTCCCTGTGGTGGATTTTGAAAATTTTTACACCGTTATAAGCGCACTGCCTACCCCTACGCGCATACCAATTTTCACCCCCAGGGGAAGTCTCATTGCGTTGTTATTGTCGTTTTAGTTCAAAATTTGTATTGAATTTTGTATTAAATTCGTGTTTTCACGGGTTTTTCAAAATTTTTTCAGTAGTTTTTCAGCGAATTGATTCCAAATCAGTTCCTTCAGCGTTGTGGAGTCCGCCCTCTGCCCCCTGCAACAAAAAATTTTAATAAAACACAAAAAATTTCAAAAATCGTCGCGCCAGACAAGGAAGCCTATATAACGCGGTCCCGCCCGGCCCCGTCCGCATTACACTCGCTGAAGGCATAGAAGACTGTCAGTACTGAAGGTGGTGGGCCATCTTTATTGAAGTATCTCGGCGTTGTTTGTTTGTCTGTATTGTTTGTGGCGTATTGTATTAACTGAAAATCAATTTTTATTGGTTTTCTGTATAGTTTTAGATAGAAATTTGACATTTTTGAATATTTATTGTGTTGTACCTAAGTCTCCCTGTGGTGGATTTTGAAAATTTTTACACCGTTATAAGCGCACTGCCTACCCCTACGCGCATACCAATTTTCACCCCCAGGGGAAGTCTCATTGCGTTGTTATTGTCGTTTTAGTTCAAAATTTGTATTGAATTTTGTATTAAATTCGTGTTTTCACGGGTTTTTCAAAATTTTTTCAGTAGTTTTTCAGCGAATTGATTCCAAATCAGTTCCTTCAGCGTTGTGGAGTCCGCCCTCTGCCCCCTGCAACAAAAAATTTTAATAAAACACAAAAAATTTCAAAAATCGTCGCGCCAGACAAGGAAGCCTATATAACGCGGTCCCGCCCGGCCCCGTCCGCATTACACTCGCTGAAGGCATAGAAGACTGTCAGTACTGAAGGTGGTGGGCCATCTTTATTGAAGTATCTCGGCGTTGTTTGTTTGTCTGTATTGTTTGTGGCGTATTGTATTAACTGAAAATCAATTTTTATTGGTTTTCTGTATAGTTTTAGATAGAAATTTGACATTTTTGAATATTTATTGTGTTGTACCTAAGTCTCCCTGTGGTGGATTTTGAAAATTTTTACACCGTTATAAGCGCACTGCCTACCCCTACGCGCATACCAATTTTCACCCCCAGGGGAAGTCTCATTGCGTTGTTATTGTCGTTTTAGTTCAAAATTTGTATTGAATTTTGTATTAAATTCGTGTTTTCACGGGTTTTTCAAAATTTTTTCAGTAGTTTTTCAGCGAATTGATTCCAAATCAGTTCCTTCAGCGTTGTGGAGTCCGCCCTCTGCCCCCTGCAACAAAAAATTTTAATAAAACACAAAAAATTTCAAAAATCGTCGCGCCAGACAAGGAAGCCTATATAACGCGGTCCCGCCCGGCCCCGTCCGCATTACACTCGCTGAAGGCATAGAAGACTGTCAGTACTGAAGGTGGTGGGCCATCTTTATTGAAGTATCTCGGCGTTGTTTGTTTGTCTGTATTGTTTGTGGCGTATTGTATTAACTGAAAATCAATTTTTATTGGTTTTCTGTATAGTTTTAGATAGAAATTTGACATTTTTGAATATTTATTGTGTTGTACCTAAGTCTCCCTGTGGTGGATTTTGAAAATTTTTACACCGTTATAAGCGCACTGCCTACCCCTACGCGCATACCAATTTTCACCCCCAGGGGAAGTCTCATTGCGTTGTTATTGTCGTTTTAGTTCAAAATTTGTATTGAATTTTGTATTAAATTCGTGTTTTCACGGGTTTTTCAAAATTTTTTCAGTAGTTTTTCAGCGAATTGATTCCAAATCAGTTCCTTCAGCGTTGTGGAGTCCGCCCTCTGCCCCCTGCAACAAAAAATTTTAATAAAACACAAAAAATTTCAAAAATCGTCGCGCCAGACAAGGAAGCCTATATAACGCGGTCCCGCCCGGCCCCGTCCGCATTACACTCGCTGAAGGCATAGAAGACTGTCAGTACTGAAGGTGGTGGGCCATCTTTATTGAAGTATCTCGGCGTTGTTTGTTTGTCTGTATTGTTTGTGGCGTATTGTATTAACTGAAAATCAATTTTTATTGGTTTTCTGTATAGTTTTAGATAGAAATTTGACATTTTTGAATATTTATTGTGTTGTACCTAAGTCTCCCTGTGGTGGATTTTGAAAATTTTTACACCGTTATAAGCGCACTGCCTACCCCTACGCGCATACCAATTTTCACCCCCAGGGGAAGTCTCATTGCGTTGTTATTGTCGTTTTAGTTCAAAATTTGTATTGAATTTTGTATTAAATTCGTGTTTTCACGGGTTTTTCAAAATTTTTTCAGTAGTTTTTCAGCGAATTGATTCCAAATCAGTTCCTTCAGCGTTGTGGAGTCCGCCCTCTGCCCCCTGCAACAAAAAATTTTAATAAAACACAAAAAATTTCAAAAATCGTCGCGCCAGACAAGGAAGCCTATATAACGCGGTCCCGCCCGGCCCCGTCCGCATTACACTCGCTGAAGGCATAGAAGACTGTCAGTACTGAAGGTGGTGGGCCATCTTTATTGAAGTATCTCGGCGTTGTTTGTTTGTCTGTATTGTTTGTGGCGTATTGTATTAACTGAAAATCAATTTTTATTGGTTTTCTGTATAGTTTTAGATAGAAATTTGACATTTTTGAATATTTATTGTGTTGTACCTAAGTCTCCCTGTGGTGGATTTTGAAAATTTTTACACCGTTATAAGCGCACTGCCTACCCCTACGCGCATACCAATTTTCACCCCCAGGGGAAGTCTCATTGCGTTGTTATTGTCGTTTTAGTTCAAAATTTGTATTGAATTTTGTATTAAATTCGTGTTTTCACGGGTTTTTCAAAATTTTTTCAGTAGTTTTTCAGCGAATTGATTCCAAATCAGTTCCTTCAGCGTTGTGGAGTCCGCCCTCTGCCCCCTGCAACAAAAAATTTTAATAAAACACAAAAAATTTCAAAAATCGTCGCGCCAGACAAGGAAGCCTATATAACGCGGTCCCGCCCGGCCCCGTCCGCATTACACTCGCTGAAGGCATAGAAGACTGTCAGTACTGAAGGTGGTGGGCCATCTTTATTGAAGTATCTCGGCGTTGTTTGTTTGTCTGTATTGTTTGTGGCGTATTGTATTAACTGAAAATCAATTTTTATTGGTTTTCTGTATAGTTTTAGATAGAAATTTGACATTTTTGAATATTTATTGTGTTGTACCTAAGTCTCCCTGTGGTGGATTTTGAAAATTTTTACACCGTTATAAGCGCACTGCCTACCCCTACGCGCATACCAATTTTCACCCCCAGGGGAAGTCTCATTGCGTTGTTATTGTCGTTTTAGTTCAAAATTTGTATTGAATTTTGTATTAAATTCGTGTTTTCACGGGTTTTTCAAAATTTTTTCAGTAGTTTTTCAGCGAATTGATTCCAAATCAGTTCCTTCAGCGTTGTGGAGTCCGCCCTCTGCCCCCTGCAACAAAAAATTTTAATAAAACACAAAAAATTTCAAAAATCGTCGCGCCAGACAAGGAAGCCTATATAACGCGGTCCCGCCCGGCCCCGTCCGCATTACACTCGCTGAAGGCATAGAAGACTGTCAGTACTGAAGGTGGTGGGCCATCTTTATTGAAGTATCTCGGCGTTGTTTGTTTGTCTGTATTGTTTGTGGCGTATTGTATTAACTGAAAATCAATTTTTATTGGTTTTCTGTATAGTTTTAGATAGAAATTTGACATTTTTGAATATTTATTGTGTTGTACCTAAGTCTCCCTGTGGTGGATTTTGAAAATTTTTACACCGTTATAAGCGCACTGCCTACCCCTACGCGCATACCAATTTTCACCCCCAGGGGAAGTCTCATTGCGTTGTTATTGTCGTTTTAGTTCAAAATTTGTATTGAATTTTGTATTAAATTCGTGTTTTCACGGGTTTTTCAAAATTTTTTCAGTAGTTTTTCAGCGAATTGATTCCAAATCAGTTCCTTCAGCGTTGTGGAGTCCGCCCTCTGCCCCCTGCAACAAAAAATTTTAATAAAACACAAAAAATTTCAAAAATCGTCGCGCCAGACAAGGAAGCCTATATAACGCGGTCCCGCCCGGCCCCGTCCGCATTACACTCGCTGAAGGCATAGAAGACTGTCAGTACTGAAGGTGGTGGGCCATCTTTATTGAAGTATTTCGGCGTTGTTTGTTTGTCTGTATTGTTTGTGGCGTATTGTATTAACTGAAAATCAATTTTTATTGGTTTTCTGTATAGTTTTAGATAGAAATTTGACATTTTTGAATATTTATTGTGTTGTACCTAAGTCTCCCTGTGGTGGATTTTGAAAATTTTTACACCGTTATAAGCGCACTGCCTACCCCTACGCGCATACCAATTTTCACCCCCAGGGGAAGTCTCATTGCGTTGTTATTGTCGTTTTAGTTCAAAATTTGTATTGAATTTTGTATTAAATTCGTGTTTTCACGGGTTTTTCAAAATTTTTTCAGTAGTTTTTCAGCGAATTGATTCCAAATCAGTTCCTTCAGCGTTGTGGAGTCCGCCCTCTGCCCCCTGCAACAAAAAATTTTAATAAAACACAAAAAATTTCAAAAATCGTCGCGCCAGACAAGGAAGCCTATATAACGCGGTCCCGCCCGGCCCCGTCCGCATTACACTCGCTGAAGGCATAGAAGACTGTCAGTACTGAAGGTGGTGGGCCATCTTTATTGAAGTATCTCGGCGTTGTTTGTTTGTCTGTATTGTTTGTGGCGTATTGTATTAACTGAAAATCAATTTTTATTGGTTTTCTGTATAGTTTTAGATAGAAATTTGACATTTTTGAATATTTATTGTGTTGTACCTAAGTCTCCCTGTGGTGGATTTTGAAAATTTTTACACCGTTATAAGCGCACTGCCTACCCCTACGCGCATACCAATTTTCACCCCCAGGGGAAGTCTCATTGCGTTGTTATTGTCGTTTTAGTTCAAAATTTGTATTGAATTTTGTATTAAATTCGTGTTTTCACGGGTTTTTCAAAATTTTTTCAGTAGTTTTTCAGCGAATTGATTCCAAATCAGTTCCTTCAGCGTTGTGGAGTCCGCCCTCTGCCCCCTGCAACAAAAAATTTTAATAAAACACAAAAAATTTCAAAAATCGTCGCGCCAGACAAGGAAGCCTATATAACGCGGTCCCGCCCGGCCCCGTCCGCATTACACTCGCTGAAGGCATAGAAGACTGTCAGTACTGAAGGTGGTGGGCCATCTTTATTGAAGTATCTCGGCGTTGTTTGTTTGTCTGTATTGTTTGTGGCGTATTGTATTAACTGAAAATCAATTTTTATTGGTTTTCTGTATAGTTTTAGATAGAAATTTGACATTTTTGAATATTTATTGTGTTGTACCTAAGTCTCCCTGTGGTGGATTTTGAAAATTTTTACACCGTTATAAGCGCACTGCCTACCCCTACGCGCATACCAATTTTCACCCCCAGGGGAAGTCTCATTGCGTTGTTATTGTCGTTTTAGTTCAAAATTTGTATTGAATTTTGTATTAAATTCGTGTTTTCACGGGTTTTTCAAAATTTTTTCAGTAGTTTTTCAGCGAATTGATTCCAAATCAGTTCCTTCAGCGTTGTGGAGTCCGCCCTCTGCCCCCTGCAACAAAAAATTTTAATAAAACACAAAAAATTTCAAAAATCGTCGCGCCAGACAAGGAAGCCTATATAACGCGGTCCCGCCCGGCCCCGTCCGCATTACACTCGCTGAAGGCATAGAAGACTGTCAGTACTGAAGGTGGTGGGCCATCTTTATTGAAGTATCTCGGCGTTGTTTGTTTGTCTGTATTGTTTGTGGCGTATTGTATTAACTGAAAATCAATTTTTATTGGTTTTCTGTATAGTTTTAGATAGAAATTTGACATTTTTGAATATTTATTGTGTTGTACCTAAGTCTCCCTGTGGTGGATTTTGAAAATTTTTACACCGTTATAAGCGCACTGCCTACCCCTACGCGCATACCAATTTTCACCCCCAGGGGAAGTCTCATTGCGTTGTTATTGTCGTTTTAGTTCAAAATTTGTATTGAATTTTGTATTAAATTCGTGTTTTCACGGGTTTTTCAAAATTTTTTCAGTAGTTTTTCAGCGAATTGATTCCAAATCAGTTCCTTCAGCGTTGTGGAGTCCGCCCTCTGCCCCCTGCAACAAAAAATTTTAATAAAACACAAAAAATTTCAAAAATCGTCGCGCCAGACAAGGAAGCCTATATAACGCGGTCCCGCCCGGCCCCGTCCGCATTACACTCGCTGAAGGCATAGAAGACTGTCAGTACTGAAGGTGGTGGGCCATCTTTATTGAAGTATCTCGGCGTTGTTTGTTTGTCTGTATTGTTTGTGGCGTATTGTATTAACTGAAAATCAATTTTTATTGGTTTTCTGTATAGTTTTAGATAGAAATTTGACATTTTTGAATATTTATTGTGTTGTACCTAAGTCTCCCTGTGGTGGATTTTGAAAATTTTTACACCGTTATAAGCGCACTGCCTACCCCTACGCGCATACCAATTTTCACCCCCAGGGGAAGTCTCATTGCGTTGTTATTGTCGTTTTAGTTCAAAATTTGTATTGAATTTTGTATTAAATTCGTGTTTTCACGGGTTTTTCAAAATTTTTTCAGTAGTTTTTCAGCGAATTGATTCCAAATCAGTTCCTTCAGCGTTGTGGAGTCCGCCCTCTGCCCCCTGCAACAAAAAATTTTAATAAAACACAAAAAATTTCAAAAATCGTCGCGCCAGACAAGGAAGCCTATATAACGCGGTCCCGCCCGGCCCCGTCCGCATTACACTCGCTGAAGGCATAGAAGACTGTCAGTACTGAAGGTGGTGGGCCATCTTTATTGAAGTATCTCGGCGTTGTTTGTTTGTCTGTATTGTTTGTGGCGTATTGTATTAACTGAAAATCAATTTTTATTGGTTTTCTGTATAGTTTTAGATAGAAATTTGACATTTTTGAATATTTATTGTGTTGTACCTAAGTCTCCCTGTGGTGGATTTTGAAAATTTTTACACCGTTATAAGCGCACTGCCTACCCCTACGCGCATACCAATTTTCACCCCCAGGGGAAGTCTCATTGCGTTGTTATTGTCGTTTTAGTTCAAAATTTGTATTGAATTTTGTATTAAATTCGTGTTTTCACGGGTTTTTCAAAATTTTTTCAGTAGTTTTTCAGCGAATTGATTCCAAATCAGTTCCTTCAGCGTTGTGGAGTCCGCCCTCTGCCCCCTGCAACAAAAAATTTTAATAAAACACAAAAAATTTCAAAAATCGTCGCGCCAGACAAGGAAGCCTATATAACGCGGTCCCGCCCGGCCCCGTCCGCATTACACTCGCTGAAGGCATAGAAGACTGTCAGTACTGAAGGTGGTGGGCCATCTTTATTGAAGTATTTCGGCGTTGTTTGTTTGTCTGTATTGTTTGTGGCGTATTGTATTAACTGAAAATCAATTTTTATTGGTTTTCTGTATAGTTTTAGATAGAAATTTGACATTTTTGAATATTTATTGTGTTGTACCTAAGTCTCCCTGTGGTGGATTTTGAAAATTTTTACACCGTTATAAGCGCACTGCCTACCCCTACGCGCATACCAATTTTCACCCCCAGGGGAAGTCTCATTGCGTTGTTATTGTCGTTTTAGTTCAAAATTTGTATTGAATTTTGTATTAAATTCGTGTTTTCACGGGTTTTTCAAAATTTTTTCAGTAGTTTTTCAGCGAATTGATTCCAAATCAGTTCCTTCAGCGTTGTGGAGTCCGCCCTCTGCCCCCTGCAACAAAAAATTTTAATAAAACACAAAAAATTTCAAAAATCGTCGCGCCAGACAAGGAAGCCTATATAACGCGGTCCCGCCCGGCCCCGTCCGCATTACACTCGCTGAAGGCATAGAAGACTGTCAGTACTGAAGGTGGTGGGCCATCTTTATTGAAGTATCTCGGCGTTGTTTGTTTGTCTGTATTGTTTGTGGCGTATTGTATTAACTGAAAATCAATTTTTATTGGTTTTCTGTATAGTTTTAGATAGAAATTTGACATTTTTGAATATTTATTGTGTTGTACCTAAGTCTCCCTGTGGTGGATTTTGAAAATTTTTACACCGTTATAAGCGCACTGCCTACCCCTACGCGCATACCAATTTTCACCCCCAGGGGAAGTCTCATTGCGTTGTTATTGTCGTTTTAGTTCAAAATTTGTATTGAATTTTGTATTAAATTCGTGTTTTCACGGGTTTTTCAAAATTTTTTCAGTAGTTTTTCAGCGAATTGATTCCAAATCAGTTCCTTCAGCGTTGTGGAGTCCGCCCTCTGCCCCCTGCAACAAAAAATTTTAATAAAACACAAAAAATTTCAAAAATCGTCGCGCCAGACAAGGAAGCCTATATAACGCGGTCCCGCCCGGCCCCGTCCGCATTACACTCGCTGAAGGCATAGAAGACTGTCAGTACTGAAGGTGGTGGGCCATCTTTATTGAAGTATCTCGGCGTTGTTTGTTTGTCTGTATTGTTTGTGGCGTATTGTATTAACTGAAAATCAATTTTTATTGGTTTTCTGTATAGTTTTAGATAGAAATTTGACATTTTTGAATATTTATTGTGTTGTACCTAAGTCTCCCTGTGGTGGATTTTGAAAATTTTTACACCGTTATAAGCGCACTGCCTACCCCTACGCGCATACCAATTTTCACCCCCAGGGGAAGTCTCATTGCGTTGTTATTGTCGTTTTAGTTCAAAATTTGTATTGAATTTTGTATTAAATTCGTGTTTTCACGGGTTTTTCAAAATTTTTTCAGTAGTTTTTCAGCGAATTGATTCCAAATCAGTTCCTTCAGCGTTGTGGAGTCCGCCCTCTGCCCCCTGCAACAAAAAATTTTAATAAAACACAAAAAATTTCAAAAATCGTCGCGCCAGACAAGGAAGCCTATATAACGCGGTCCCGCCCGGCCCCGTCCGCATTACACTCGCTGAAGGCATAGAAGACTGTCAGTACTGAAGGTGGTGGGCCATCTTTATTGAAGTATCTCGGCGTTGTTTGTTTGTCTGTATTGTTTGTGGCGTATTGTATTAACTGAAAATCAATTTTTATTGGTTTTCTGTATAGTTTTAGATAGAAATTTGACATTTTTGAATATTTATTGTGTTGTACCTAAGTCTCCCTGTGGTGGATTTTGAAAATTTTTACACCGTTATAAGCGCACTGCCTACCCCTACGCGCATACCAATTTTCACCCCCAGGGGAAGTCTCATTGCGTTGTTATTGTCGTTTTAGTTCAAAATTTGTATTGAATTTTGTATTAAATTCGTGTTTTCACGGGTTTTTCAAAATTTTTTCAGTAGTTTTTCAGCGAATTGATTCCAAATCAGTTCCTTCAGCGTTGTGGAGTCCGCCCTCTGCCCCCTGCAACAAAAAATTTTAATAAAACACAAAAAATTTCAAAAATCGTCGCGCCAGACAAGGAAGCCTATATAACGCGGTCCCGCCCGGCCCCGTCCGCATTACACTCGCTGAAGGCATAGAAGACTGTCAGTACTGAAGGTGGTGGGCCATCTTTATTGAAGTATCTCGGCGTTGTTTGTTTGTCTGTATTGTTTGTGGCGTATTGTATTAACTGAAAATCAATTTTTATTGGTTTTCTGTATAGTTTTAGATAGAAATTTGACATTTTTGAATATTTATTGTGTTGTACCTAAGTCTCCCTGTGGTGGATTTTGAAAATTTTTACACCGTTATAAGCGCACTGCCTACCCCTACGCGCATACCAATTTTCACCCCCAGGGGAAGTCTCATTGCGTTGTTATTGTCGTTTTAGTTCAAAATTTGTATTGAATTTTGTATTAAATTCGTGTTTTCACGGGTTTTTCAAAATTTTTTCAGTAGTTTTTCAGCGAATTGATTCCAAATCAGTTCCTTCAGCGTTGTGGAGTCCGCCCTCTGCCCCCTGCAACAAAAAATTTTAATAAAACACAAAAAATTTCAAAAATCGTCGCGCCAGACAAGGAAGCCTATATAACGCGGTCCCGCCCGGCCCCGTCCGCATTACACTCGCTGAAGGCATAGAAGACTGTCAGTACTGAAGGTGGTGGGCCATCTTTATTGAAGTATCTCGGCGTTGTTTGTTTGTCTGTATTGTTTGTGGCGTATTGTATTAACTGAAAATCAATTTTTATTGGTTTTCTGTATAGTTTTAGATAGAAATTTGACATTTTTGAATATTTATTGTGTTGTACCTAAGTCTCCCTGTGGTGGATTTTGAAAATTTTTACACCGTTATAAGCGCACTGCCTACCCCTACGCGCATACCAATTTTCACCCCCAGGGGAAGTCTCATTGCGTTGTTATTGTCGTTTTAGTTCAAAATTTGTATTGAATTTTGTATTAAATTCGTGTTTTCACGGGTTTTTCAAAATTTTTTCAGTAGTTTTTCAGCGAATTGATTCCAAATCAGTTCCTTCAGCGTTGTGGAGTCCGCCCTCTGCCCCCTGCAACAAAAAATTTTAATAAAACACAAAAAATTTCAAAAATCGTCGCGCCAGACAAGGAAGCCTATATAACGCGGTCCCGCCCGGCCCCGTCCGCATTACACTCGCTGAAGGCATAGAAGACTGTCAGTACTGAAGGTGGTGGGCCATCTTTATTGAAGTATCTCGGCGTTGTTTGTTTGTCTGTATTGTTTGTGGCGTATTGTATTAACTGAAAATCAATTTTTATTGGTTTTCTGTATAGTTTTAGATAGAAATTTGACATTTTTGAATATTTATTGTGTTGTACCTAAGTCTCCCTGTGGTGGATTTTGAAAATTTTTACACCGTTATAAGCGCACTGCCTACCCCTACGCGCATACCAATTTTCACCCCCAGGGGAAGTCTCATTGCGTTGTTATTGTCGTTTTAGTTCAAAATTTGTATTGAATTTTGTATTAAATTCGTGTTTTCACGGGTTTTTCAAAATTTTTTCAGTAGTTTTTCAGCGAATTGATTCCAAATCAGTTCCTTCAGCGTTGTGGAGTCCGCCCTCTGCCCCCTGCAACAAAAAATTTTAATAAAACACAAAAAATTTCAAAAATCGTCGCGCCAGACAAGGAAGCCTATATAACGCGGTCCCGCCCGGCCCCGTCCGCATTACACTCGCTGAAGGCATAGAAGACTGTCAGTACTGAAGGTGGTGGGCCATCTTTATTGAAGTATCTCGGCGTTGTTTGTTTGTCTGTATTGTTTGTGGCGTATTGTATTAACTGAAAATCAATTTTTATTGGTTTTCTGTATAGTTTTAGATAGAAATTTGACATTTTTGAATATTTATTGTGTTGTACCTAAGTCTCCCTGTGGTGGATTTTGAAAATTTTTACACCGTTATAAGCGCACTGCCTACCCCTACGCGCATACCAATTTTCACCCCCAGGGGAAGTCTCATTGCGTTGTTATTGTCGTTTTAGTTCAAAATTTGTATTGAATTTTGTATTAAATTCGTGTTTTCACGGGTTTTTCAAAATTTTTTCAGTAGTTTTTCAGCGAATTGATTCCAAATCAGTTCCTTCAGCGTTGTGGAGTCCGCCCTCTGCCCCCTGCAACAAAAAATTTTAATAAAACACAAAAAATTTCAAAAATCGTCGCGCCAGACAAGGAAGCCTATATAACGCGGTCCCGCCCGGCCCCGTCCGCATTACACTCGCTGAAGGCATAGAAGACTGTCAGTACTGAAGGTGGTGGGCCATCTTTATTGAAGTATCTCGGCGTTGTTTGTTTGTCTGTATTGTTTGTGGCGTATTGTATTAACTGAAAATCAATTTTTATTGGTTTTCTGTATAGTTTTAGATAGAAATTTGACATTTTTGAATATTTATTGTGTTGTACCTAAGTCTCCCTGTGGTGGATTTTGAAAATTTTTACACCGTTATAAGCGCACTGCCTACCCCTACGCGCATACCAATTTTCACCCCCAGGGGAAGTCTCATTGCGTTGTTATTGTCGTTTTAGTTCAAAATTTGTATTGAATTTTGTATTAAATTCGTGTTTTCACGGGTTTTTCAAAATTTTTTCAGTAGTTTTTCAGCGAATTGATTCCAAATCAGTTCCTTCAGCGTTGTGGAGTCCGCCCTCTGCCCCCTGCAACAAAAAATTTTAATAAAACACAAAAAATTTCAAAAATCGTCGCGCCAGACAAGGAAGCCTATATAACGCGGTCCCGCCCGGCCCCGTCCGCATTACACTCGCTGAAGGCATAGAAGACTGTCAGTACTGAAGGTGGTGGGCCATCTTTATTGAAGTATCTCGGCGTTGTTTGTTTGTCTGTATTGTTTGTGGCGTATTGTATTAACTGAAAATCAATTTTTATTGGTTTTCTGTATAGTTTTAGATAGAAATTTGACATTTTTGAATATTTATTGTGTTGTACCTAAGTCTCCCTGTGGTGGATTTTGAAAATTTTTACACCGTTATAAGCGCACTGCCTACCCCTACGCGCATACCAATTTTCACCCCCAGGGGAAGTCTCATTGCGTTGTTATTGTCGTTTTAGTTCAAAATTTGTATTGAATTTTGTATTAAATTCGTGTTTTCACGGGTTTTTCAAAATTTTTTCAGTAGTTTTTCAGCGAATTGATTCCAAATCAGTTCCTTCAGCGTTGTGGAGTCCGCCCTCTGCCCCCTGCAACAAAAAATTTTAATAAAACACAAAAAATTTCAAAAATCGTCGCGCCAGACAAGGAAGCCTATATAACGCGGTCCCGCCCGGCCCCGTCCGCATTACACTCGCTGAAGGCATAGAAGACTGTCAGTACTGAAGGTGGTGGGCCATCTTTATTGAAGTATCTCGGCGTTGTTTGTTTGTCTGTATTGTTTGTGGCGTATTGTATTAACTGAAAATCAATTTTTATTGGTTTTCTGTATAGTTTTAGATAGAAATTTGACATTTTTGAATATTTATTGTGTTGTACCTAAGTCTCCCTGTGGTGGATTTTGAAAATTTTTACACCGTTATAAGCGCACTGCCTACCCCTACGCGCATACCAATTTTCACCCCCAGGGGAAGTCTCATTGCGTTGTTATTGTCGTTTTAGTTCAAAATTTGTATTGAATTTTGTATTAAATTCGTGTTTTCACGGGTTTTTCAAAATTTTTTCAGTAGTTTTTCAGCGAATTGATTCCAAATCAGTTCCTTCAGCGTTGTGGAGTCCGCCCTCTGCCCCCTGCAACAAAAAATTTTAATAAAACACAAAAAATTTCAAAAATCGTCGCGCCAGACAAGGAAGCCTATATAACGCGGTCCCGCCCGGCCCCGTCCGCATTACACTCGCTGAAGGCATAGAAGACTGTCAGTACTGAAGGTGGTGGGCCATCTTTATTGAAGTATTTCGGCGTTGTTTGTTTGTCTGTATTGTTTGTGGCGTATTGTATTAACTGAAAATCAATTTTTATTGGTTTTCTGTATAGTTTTAGATAGAAATTTGACATTTTTGAATATTTATTGTGTTGTACCTAAGTCTCCCTGTGGTGGATTTTGAAAATTTTTACACCGTTATAAGCGCACTGCCTACCCCTACGCGCATACCAATTTTCACCCCCAGGGGAAGTCTCATTGCGTTGTTATTGTCGTTTTAGTTCAAAATTTGTATTGAATTTTGTATTAAATTCGTGTTTTCACGGGTTTTTCAAAATTTTTTCAGTAGTTTTTCAGCGAATTGATTCCAAATCAGTTCCTTCAGCGTTGTGGAGTCCGCCCTCTGCCCCCTGCAACAAAAAATTTTAATAAAACACAAAAAATTTCAAAAATCGTCGCGCCAGACAAGGAAGCCTATATAACGCGGTCCCGCCCGGCCCCGTCCGCATTACACTCGCTGAAGGCATAGAAGACTGTCAGTACTGAAGGTGGTGGGCCATCTTTATTGAAGTATCTCGGCGTTGTTTGTTTGTCTGTATTGTTTGTGGCGTATTGTATTAACTGAAAATCAATTTTTATTGGTTTTCTGTATAGTTTTAGATAGAAATTTGACATTTTTGAATATTTATTGTGTTGTACCTAAGTCTCCCTGTGGTGGATTTTGAAAATTTTTACACCGTTATAAGCGCACTGCCTACCCCTACGCGCATACCAATTTTCACCCCCAGGGGAAGTCTCATTGCGTTGTTATTGTCGTTTTAGTTCAAAATTTGTATTGAATTTTGTATTAAATTCGTGTTTTCACGGGTTTTTCAAAATTTTTTCAGTAGTTTTTCAGCGAATTGATTCCAAATCAGTTCCTTCAGCGTTGTGGAGTCCGCCCTCTGCCCCCTGCAACAAAAAATTTTAATAAAACACAAAAAATTTCAAAAATCGTCGCGCCAGACAAGGAAGCCTATATAACGCGGTCCCGCCCGGCCCCGTCCGCATTACACTCGCTGAAGGCATAGAAGACTGTCAGTACTGAAGGTGGTGGGCCATCTTTATTGAAGTATCTCGGCGTTGTTTGTTTGTCTGTATTGTTTGTGGCGTATTGTATTAACTGAAAATCAATTTTTATTGGTTTTCTGTATAGTTTTAGATAGAAATTTGACATTTTTGAATATTTATTGTGTTGTACCTAAGTCTCCCTGTGGTGGATTTTGAAAATTTTTACACCGTTATAAGCGCACTGCCTACCCCTACGCGCATACCAATTTTCACCCCCAGGGGAAGTCTCATTGCGTTGTTATTGTCGTTTTAGTTCAAAATTTGTATTGAATTTTGTATTAAATTCGTGTTTTCACGGGTTTTTCAAAATTTTTTCAGTAGTTTTTCAGCGAATTGATTCCAAATCAGTTCCTTCAGCGTTGTGGAGTCCGCCCTCTGCCCCCTGCAACAAAAAATTTTAATAAAACACAAAAAATTTCAAAAATCGTCGCGCCAGACAAGGAAGCCTATATAACGCGGTCCCGCCCGGCCCCGTCCGCATTACACTCGCTGAAGGCATAGAAGACTGTCAGTACTGAAGGTGGTGGGCCATCTTTATTGAAGTATCTCGGCGTTGTTTGTTTGTCTGTATTGTTTGTGGCGTATTGTATTAACTGAAAATCAATTTTTATTGGTTTTCTGTATAGTTTTAGATAGAAATTTGACATTTTTGAATATTTATTGTGTTGTACCTAAGTCTCCCTGTGGTGGATTTTGAAAATTTTTACACCGTTATAAGCGCACTGCCTACCCCTACGCGCATACCAATTTTCACCCCCAGGGGAAGTCTCATTGCGTTGTTATTGTCGTTTTAGTTCAAAATTTGTATTGAATTTTGTATTAAATTCGTGTTTTCACGGGTTTTTCAAAATTTTTTCAGTAGTTTTTCAGCGAATTGATTCCAAATCAGTTCCTTCAGCGTTGTGGAGTCCGCCCTCTGCCCCCTGCAACAAAAAATTTTAATAAAACACAAAAAATTTCAAAAATCGTCGCGCCAGACAAGGAAGCCTATATAACGCGGTCCCGCCCGGCCCCGTCCGCATTACACTCGCTGAAGGCATAGAAGACTGTCAGTACTGAAGGTGGTGGGCCATCTTTATTGAAGTATCTCGGCGTTGTTTGTTTGTCTGTATTGTTTGTGGCGTATTGTATTAACTGAAAATCAATTTTTATTGGTTTTCTGTATAGTTTTAGATAGAAATTTGACATTTTTGAATATTTATTGTGTTGTACCTAAGTCTCCCTGTGGTGGATTTTGAAAATTTTTACACCGTTATAAGCGCACTGCCTACCCCTACGCGCATACCAATTTTCACCCCCAGGGGAAGTCTCATTGCGTTGTTATTGTCGTTTTAGTTCAAAATTTGTATTGAATTTTGTATTAAATTCGTGTTTTCACGGGTTTTTCAAAATTTTTTCAGTAGTTTTTCAGCGAATTGATTCCAAATCAGTTCCTTCAGCGTTGTGGAGTCCGCCCTCTGCCCCCTGCAACAAAAAATTTTAATAAAACACAAAAAATTTCAAAAATCGTCGCGCCAGACAAGGAAGCCTATATAACGCGGTCCCGCCCGGCCCCGTCCGCATTACACTCGCTGAAGGCATAGAAGACTGTCAGTACTGAAGGTGGTGGGCCATCTTTATTGAAGTATCTCGGCGTTGTTTGTTTGTCTGTATTGTTTGTGGCGTATTGTATTAACTGAAAATCAATTTTTATTGGTTTTCTGTATAGTTTTAGATAGAAATTTGACATTTTTGAATATTTATTGTGTTGTACCTAAGTCTCCCTGTGGTGGATTTTGAAAATTTTTACACCGTTATAAGCGCACTGCCTACCCCTACGCGCATACCAATTTTCACCCCCAGGGGAAGTCTCATTGCGTTGTTATTGTCGTTTTAGTTCAAAATTTGTATTGAATTTTGTATTAAATTCGTGTTTTCACGGGTTTTTCAAAATTTTTTCAGTAGTTTTTCAGCGAATTGATTCCAAATCAGTTCCTTCAGCGTTGTGGAGTCCGCCCTCTGCCCCCTGCAACAAAAAATTTTAATAAAACACAAAAAATTTCAAAAATCGTCGCGCCAGACAAGGAAGCCTATATAACGCGGTCCCGCCCGGCCCCGTCCGCATTACACTCGCTGAAGGCATAGAAGACTGTCAGTACTGAAGGTGGTGGGCCATCTTTATTGAAGTATTTCGGCGTTGTTTGTTTGTCTGTATTGTTTGTGGCGTATTGTATTAACTGAAAATCAATTTTTATTGGTTTTCTGTATAGTTTTAGATAGAAATTTGACATTTTTGAATATTTATTGTGTTGTACCTAAGTCTCCCTGTGGTGGATTTTGAAAATTTTTACACCGTTATAAGCGCACTGCCTACCCCTACGCGCATACCAATTTTCACCCCCAGGGGAAGTCTCATTGCGTTGTTATTGTCGTTTTAGTTCAAAATTTGTATTGAATTTTGTATTAAATTCGTGTTTTCACGGGTTTTTCAAAATTTTTTCAGTAGTTTTTCAGCGAATTGATTCCAAATCAGTTCCTTCAGCGTTGTGGAGTCCGCCCTCTGCCCCCTGCAACAAAAAATTTTAATAAAACACAAAAAATTTCAAAAATCGTCGCGCCAGACAAGGAAGCCTATATAACGCGGTCCCGCCCGGCCCCGTCCGCATTACACTCGCTGAAGGCATAGAAGACTGTCAGTACTGAAGGTGGTGGGCCATCTTTATTGAAGTATCTCGGCGTTGTTTGTTTGTCTGTATTGTTTGTGGCGTATTGTATTAACTGAAAATCAATTTTTATTGGTTTTCTGTATAGTTTTAGATAGAAATTTGACATTTTTGAATATTTATTGTGTTGTACCTAAGTCTCCCTGTGGTGGATTTTGAAAATTTTTACACCGTTATAAGCGCACTGCCTACCCCTACGCGCATACCAATTTTCACCCCCAGGGGAAGTCTCATTGCGTTGTTATTGTCGTTTTAGTTCAAAATTTGTATTGAATTTTGTATTAAATTCGTGTTTTCACGGGTTTTTCAAAATTTTTTCAGTAGTTTTTCAGCGAATTGATTCCAAATCAGTTCCTTCAGCGTTGTGGAGTCCGCCCTCTGCCCCCTGCAACAAAAAATTTTAATAAAACACAAAAAATTTCAAAAATCGTCGCGCCAGACAAGGAAGCCTATATAACGCGGTCCCGCCCGGCCCCGTCCGCATTACACTCGCTGAAGGCATAGAAGACTGTCAGTACTGAAGGTGGTGGGCCATCTTTATTGAAGTATTTCGGCGTTGTTTGTTTGTCTGTATTGTTTGTGGCGTATTGTATTAACTGAAAATCAATTTTTATTGGTTTTCTGTATAGTTTTAGATAGAAATTTGACATTTTTGAATATTTATTGTGTTGTACCTAAGTCTCCCTGTGGTGGATTTTGAAAATTTTTACACCGTTATAAGCGCACTGCCTACCCCTACGCGCATACCAATTTTCACCCCCAGGGGAAGTCTCATTGCGTTGTTATTGTCGTTTTAGTTCAAAATTTGTATTGAATTTTGTATTAAATTCGTGTTTTCACGGGTTTTTCAAAATTTTTTCAGTAGTTTTTCAGCGAATTGATTCCAAATCAGTTCCTTCAGCGTTGTGGAGTCCGCCCTCTGCCCCCTGCAACAAAAAATTTTAATAAAACACAAAAAATTTCAAAAATCGTCGCGCCAGACAAGGAAGCCTATATAACGCGGTCCCGCCCGGCCCCGTCCGCATTACACTCGCTGAAGGCATAGAAGACTGTCAGTACTGAAGGTGGTGGGCCATCTTTATTGAAGTATCTCGGCGTTGTTTGTTTGTCTGTATTGTTTGTGGCGTATTGTATTAACTGAAAATCAATTTTTATTGGTTTTCTGTATAGTTTTAGATAGAAATTTGACATTTTTGAATATTTATTGTGTTGTACCTAAGTCTCCCTGTGGTGGATTTTGAAAATTTTTACACCGTTATAAGCGCACTGCCTACCCCTACGCGCATACCAATTTTCACCCCCAGGGGAAGTCTCATTGCGTTGTTATTGTCGTTTTAGTTCAAAATTTGTATTGAATTTTGTATTAAATTCGTGTTTTCACGGGTTTTTCAAAATTTTTTCAGTAGTTTTTCAGCGAATTGATTCCAAATCAGTTCCTTCAGCGTTGTGGAGTCCGCCCTCTGCCCCCTGCAACAAAAAATTTTAATAAAACACAAAAAATTTCAAAAATCGTCGCGCCAGACAAGGAAGCCTATATAACGCGGTCCCGCCCGGCCCCGTCCGCATTACACTCGCTGAAGGCATAGAAGACTGTCAGTACTGAAGGTGGTGGGCCATCTTTATTGAAGTATCTCGGCGTTGTTTGTTTGTCTGTATTGTTTGTGGCGTATTGTATTAACTGAAAATCAATTTTTATTGGTTTTCTGTATAGTTTTAGATAGAAATTTGACATTTTTGAATATTTATTGTGTTGTACCTAAGTCTCCCTGTGGTGGATTTTGAAAATTTTTACACCGTTATAAGCGCACTGCCTACCCCTACGCGCATACCAATTTTCACCCCCAGGGGAAGTCTCATTGCGTTGTTATTGTCGTTTTAGTTCAAAATTTGTATTGAATTTTGTATTAAATTCGTGTTTTCACGGGTTTTTCAAAATTTTTTCAGTAGTTTTTCAGCGAATTGATTCCAAATCAGTTCCTTCAGCGTTGTGGAGTCCGCCCTCTGCCCCCTGCAACAAAAAATTTTAATAAAACACAAAAAATTTCAAAAATCGTCGCGCCAGACAAGGAAGCCTATATAACGCGGTCCCGCCCGGCCCCGTCCGCATTACACTCGCTGAAGGCATAGAAGACTGTCAGTACTGAAGGTGGTGGGCCATCTTTATTGAAGTATCTCGGCGTTGTTTGTTTGTCTGTATTGTTTGTGGCGTATTGTATTAACTGAAAATCAATTTTTATTGGTTTTCTGTATAGTTTTAGATAGAAATTTGACATTTTTGAATATTTATTGTGTTGTACCTAAGTCTCCCTGTGGTGGATTTTGAAAATTTTTACACCGTTATAAGCGCACTGCCTACCCCTACGCGCATACCAATTTTCACCCCCAGGGGAAGTCTCATTGCGTTGTTATTGTCGTTTTAGTTCAAAATTTGTATTGAATTTTGTATTAAATTCGTGTTTTCACGGGTTTTTCAAAATTTTTTCAGTAGTTTTTCAGCGAATTGATTCCAAATCAGTTCCTTCAGCGTTGTGGAGTCCGCCCTCTGCCCCCTGCAACAAAAAATTTTAATAAAACACAAAAAATTTCAAAAATCGTCGCGCCAGACAAGGAAGCCTATATAACGCGGTCCCGCCCGGCCCCGTCCGCATTACACTCGCTGAAGGCATAGAAGACTGTCAGTACTGAAGGTGGTGGGCCATCTTTATTGAAGTATCTCGGCGTTGTTTGTTTGTCTGTATTGTTTGTGGCGTATTGTATTAACTGAAAATCAATTTTTATTGGTTTTCTGTATAGTTTTAGATAGAAATTTGACATTTTTGAATATTTATTGTGTTGTACCTAAGTCTCCCTGTGGTGGATTTTGAAAATTTTTACACCGTTATAAGCGCACTGCCTACCCCTACGCGCATACCAATTTTCACCCCCAGGGGAAGTCTCATTGCGTTGTTATTGTCGTTTTAGTTCAAAATTTGTATTGAATTTTGTATTAAATTCGTGTTTTCACGGGTTTTTCAAAATTTTTTCAGTAGTTTTTCAGCGAATTGATTCCAAATCAGTTCCTTCAGCGTTGTGGAGTCCGCCCTCTGCCCCCTGCAACAAAAAATTTTAATAAAACACAAAAAATTTCAAAAATCGTCGCGCCAGACAAGGAAGCCTATATAACGCGGTCCCGCCCGGCCCCGTCCGCATTACACTCGCTGAAGGCATAGAAGACTGTCAGTACTGAAGGTGGTGGGCCATCTTTATTGAAGTATCTCGGCGTTGTTTGTTTGTCTGTATTGTTTGTGGCGTATTGTATTAACTGAAAATCAATTTTTATTGGTTTTCTGTATAGTTTTAGATAGAAATTTGACATTTTTGAATATTTATTGTGTTGTACCTAAGTCTCCCTGTGGTGGATTTTGAAAATTTTTACACCGTTATAAGCGCACTGCCTACCCCTACGCGCATACCAATTTTCACCCCCAGGGGAAGTCTCATTGCGTTGTTATTGTCGTTTTAGTTCAAAATTTGTATTGAATTTTGTATTAAATTCGTGTTTTCACGGGTTTTTCAAAATTTTTTCAGTAGTTTTTCAGCGAATTGATTCCAAATCAGTTCCTTCAGCGTTGTGGAGTCCGCCCTCTGCCCCCTGCAACAAAAAATTTTAATAAAACACAAAAAATTTCAAAAATCGTCGCGCCAGACAAGGAAGCCTATATAACGCGGTCCCGCCCGGCCCCGTCCGCATTACACTCGCTGAAGGCATAGAAGACTGTCAGTACTGAAGGTGGTGGGCCATCTTTATTGAAGTATTTCGGCGTTGTTTGTTTGTCTGTATTGTTTGTGGCGTATTGTATTAACTGAAAATCAATTTTTATTGGTTTTCTGTATAGTTTTAGATAGAAATTTGACATTTTTGAATATTTATTGTGTTGTACCTAAGTCTCCCTGTGGTGGATTTTGAAAATTTTTACACCGTTATAAGCGCACTGCCTACCCCTACGCGCATACCAATTTTCACCCCCAGGGGAAGTCTCATTGCGTTGTTATTGTCGTTTTAGTTCAAAATTTGTATTGAATTTTGTATTAAATTCGTGTTTTCACGGGTTTTTCAAAATTTTTTCAGTAGTTTTTCAGCGAATTGATTCCAAATCAGTTCCTTCAGCGTTGTGGAGTCCGCCCTCTGCCCCCTGCAACAAAAAATTTTAATAAAACACAAAAAATTTCAAAAATCGTCGCGCCAGACAAGGAAGCCTATATAACGCGGTCCCGCCCGGCCCCGTCCGCATTACACTCGCTGAAGGCATAGAAGACTGTCAGTACTGAAGGTGGTGGGCCATCTTTATTGAAGTATCTCGGCGTTGTTTGTTTGTCTGTATTGTTTGTGGCGTATTGTATTAACTGAAAATCAATTTTTATTGGTTTTCTGTATAGTTTTAGATAGAAATTTGACATTTTTGAATATTTATTGTGTTGTACCTAAGTCTCCCTGTGGTGGATTTTGAAAATTTTTACACCGTTATAAGCGCACTGCCTACCCCTACGCGCATACCAATTTTCACCCCCAGGGGAAGTCTCATTGCGTTGTTATTGTCGTTTTAGTTCAAAATTTGTATTGAATTTTGTATTAAATTCGTGTTTTCACGGGTTTTTCAAAATTTTTTCAGTAGTTTTTCAGCGAATTGATTCCAAATCAGTTCCTTCAGCGTTGTGGAGTCCGCCCTCTGCCCCCTGCAACAAAAAATTTTAATAAAACACAAAAAATTTCAAAAATCGTCGCGCCAGACAAGGAAGCCTATATAACGCGGTCCCGCCCGGCCCCGTCCGCATTACACTCGCTGAAGGCATAGAAGACTGTCAGTACTGAAGGTGGTGGGCCATCTTTATTGAAGTATCTCGGCGTTGTTTGTTTGTCTGTATTGTTTGTGGCGTATTGTATTAACTGAAAATCAATTTTTATTGGTTTTCTGTATAGTTTTAGATAGAAATTTGACATTTTTGAATATTTATTGTGTTGTACCTAAGTCTCCCTGTGGTGGATTTTGAAAATTTTTACACCGTTATAAGCGCACTGCCTACCCCTACGCGCATACCAATTTTCACCCCCAGGGGAAGTCTCATTGCGTTGTTATTGTCGTTTTAGTTCAAAATTTGTATTGAATTTTGTATTAAATTCGTGTTTTCACGGGTTTTTCAAAATTTTTTCAGTAGTTTTTCAGCGAATTGATTCCAAATCAGTTCCTTCAGCGTTGTGGAGTCCGCCCTCTGCCCCCTGCAACAAAAAATTTTAATAAAACACAAAAAATTTCAAAAATCGTCGCGCCAGACAAGGAAGCCTATATAACGCGGTCCCGCCCGGCCCCGTCCGCATTACACTCGCTGAAGGCATAGAAGACTGTCAGTACTGAAGGTGGTGGGCCATCTTTATTGAAGTATCTCGGCGTTGTTTGTTTGTCTGTATTGTTTGTGGCGTATTGTATTAACTGAAAATCAATTTTTATTGGTTTTCTGTATAGTTTTAGATAGAAATTTGACATTTTTGAATATTTATTGTGTTGTACCTAAGTCTCCCTGTGGTGGATTTTGAAAATTTTTACACCGTTATAAGCGCACTGCCTACCCCTACGCGCATACCAATTTTCACCCCCAGGGGAAGTCTCATTGCGTTGTTATTGTCGTTTTAGTTCAAAATTTGTATTGAATTTTGTATTAAATTCGTGTTTTCACGGGTTTTTCAAAATTTTTTCAGTAGTTTTTCAGCGAATTGATTCCAAATCAGTTCCTTCAGCGTTGTGGAGTCCGCCCTCTGCCCCCTGCAACAAAAAATTTTAATAAAACACAAAAAATTTCAAAAATCGTCGCGCCAGACAAGGAAGCCTATATAACGCGGTCCCGCCCGGCCCCGTCCGCATTACACTCGCTGAAGGCATAGAAGACTGTCAGTACTGAAGGTGGTGGGCCATCTTTATTGAAGTATCTCGGCGTTGTTTGTTTGTCTGTATTGTTTGTGGCGTATTGTATTAACTGAAAATCAATTTTTATTGGTTTTCTGTATAGTTTTAGATAGAAATTTGACATTTTTGAATATTTATTGTGTTGTACCTAAGTCTCCCTGTGGTGGATTTTGAAAATTTTTACACCGTTATAAGCGCACTGCCTACCCCTACGCGCATACCAATTTTCACCCCCAGGGGAAGTCTCATTGCGTTGTTATTGTCGTTTTAGTTCAAAATTTGTATTGAATTTTGTATTAAATTCGTGTTTTCACGGGTTTTTCAAAATTTTTTCAGTAGTTTTTCAGCGAATTGATTCCAAATCAGTTCCTTCAGCGTTGTGGAGTCCGCCCTCTGCCCCCTGCAACAAAAAATTTTAATAAAACACAAAAAATTTCAAAAATCGTCGCGCCAGACAAGGAAGCCTATATAACGCGGTCCCGCCCGGCCCCGTCCGCATTACACTCGCTGAAGGCATAGAAGACTGTCAGTACTGAAGGTGGTGGGCCATCTTTATTGAAGTATCTCGGCGTTGTTTGTTTGTCTGTATTGTTTGTGGCGTATTGTATTAACTGAAAATCAATTTTTATTGGTTTTCTGTATAGTTTTAGATAGAAATTTGACATTTTTGAATATTTATTGTGTTGTACCTAAGTCTCCCTGTGGTGGATTTTGAAAATTTTTACACCGTTATAAGCGCACTGCCTACCCCTACGCGCATACCAATTTTCACCCCCAGGGGAAGTCTCATTGCGTTGTTATTGTCGTTTTAGTTCAAAATTTGTATTGAATTTTGTATTAAATTCGTGTTTTCACGGGTTTTTCAAAATTTTTTCAGTAGTTTTTCAGCGAATTGATTCCAAATCAGTTCCTTCAGCGTTGTGGAGTCCGCCCTCTGCCCCCTGCAACAAAAAATTTTAATAAAACACAAAAAATTTCAAAAATCGTCGCGCCAGACAAGGAAGCCTATATAACGCGGTCCCGCCCGGCCCCGTCCGCATTACACTCGCTGAAGGCATAGAAGACTGTCAGTACTGAAGGTGGTGGGCCATCTTTATTGAAGTATCTCGGCGTTGTTTGTTTGTCTGTATTGTTTGTGGCGTATTGTATTAACTGAAAATCAATTTTTATTGGTTTTCTGTATAGTTTTAGATAGAAATTTGACATTTTTGAATATTTATTGTGTTGTACCTAAGTCTCCCTGTGGTGGATTTTGAAAATTTTTACACCGTTATAAGCGCACTGCCTACCCCTACGCGCATACCAATTTTCACCCCCAGGGGAAGTCTCATTGCGTTGTTATTGTCGTTTTAGTTCAAAATTTGTATTGAATTTTGTATTAAATTCGTGTTTTCACGGGTTTTTCAAAATTTTTTCAGTAGTTTTTCAGCGAATTGATTCCAAATCAGTTCCTTCAGCGTTGTGGAGTCCGCCCTCTGCCCCCTGCAACAAAAAATTTTAATAAAACACAAAAAATTTCAAAAATCGTCGCGCCAGACAAGGAAGCCTATATAACGCGGTCCCGCCCGGCCCCGTCCGCATTACACTCGCTGAAGGCATAGAAGACTGTCAGTACTGAAGGTGGTGGGCCATCTTTATTGAAGTATCTCGGCGTTGTTTGTTTGTCTGTATTGTTTGTGGCGTATTGTATTAACTGAAAATCAATTTTTATTGGTTTTCTGTATAGTTTTAGATAGAAATTTGACATTTTTGAATATTTATTGTGTTGTACCTAAGTCTCCCTGTGGTGGATTTTGAAAATTTTTACACCGTTATAAGCGCACTGCCTACCCCTACGCGCATACCAATTTTCACCCCCAGGGGAAGTCTCATTGCGTTGTTATTGTCGTTTTAGTTCAAAATTTGTATTGAATTTTGTATTAAATTCGTGTTTTCACGGGTTTTTCAAAATTTTTTCAGTAGTTTTTCAGCGAATTGATTCCAAATCAGTTCCTTCAGCGTTGTGGAGTCCGCCCTCTGCCCCCTGCAACAAAAAATTTTAATAAAACACAAAAAATTTCAAAAATCGTCGCGCCAGACAAGGAAGCCTATATAACGCGGTCCCGCCCGGCCCCGTCCGCATTACACTCGCTGAAGGCATAGAAGACTGTCAGTACTGAAGGTGGTGGGCCATCTTTATTGAAGTATCTCGGCGTTGTTTGTTTGTCTGTATTGTTTGTGGCGTATTGTATTAACTGAAAATCAATTTTTATTGGTTTTCTGTATAGTTTTAGATAGAAATTTGACATTTTTGAATATTTATTGTGTTGTACCTAAGTCTCCCTGTGGTGGATTTTGAAAATTTTTACACCGTTATAAGCGCACTGCCTACCCCTACGCGCATACCAATTTTCACCCCCAGGGGAAGTCTCATTGCGTTGTTATTGTCGTTTTAGTTCAAAATTTGTATTGAATTTTGTATTAAATTCGTGTTTTCACGGGTTTTTCAAAATTTTTTCAGTAGTTTTTCAGCGAATTGATTCCAAATCAGTTCCTTCAGCGTTGTGGAGTCCGCCCTCTGCCCCCTGCAACAAAAAATTTTAATAAAACACAAAAAATTTCAAAAATCGTCGCGCCAGACAAGGAAGCCTATATAACGCGGTCCCGCCCGGCCCCGTCCGCATTACACTCGCTGAAGGCATAGAAGACTGTCAGTACTGAAGGTGGTGGGCCATCTTTATTGAAGTATCTCGGCGTTGTTTGTTTGTCTGTATTGTTTGTGGCGTATTGTATTAACTGAAAATCAATTTTTATTGGTTTTCTGTATAGTTTTAGATAGAAATTTGACATTTTTGAATATTTATTGTGTTGTACCTAAGTCTCCCTGTGGTGGATTTTGAAAATTTTTACACCGTTATAAGCGCACTGCCTACCCCTACGCGCATACCAATTTTCACCCCCAGGGGAAGTCTCATTGCGTTGTTATTGTCGTTTTAGTTCAAAATTTGTATTGAATTTTGTATTAAATTCGTGTTTTCACGGGTTTTTCAAAATTTTTTCAGTAGTTTTTCAGCGAATTGATTCCAAATCAGTTCCTTCAGCGTTGTGGAGTCCGCCCTCTGCCCCCTGCAACAAAAAATTTTAATAAAACACAAAAAATTTCAAAAATAGCCCACCCACCCACCCAATAGTGGCGCAGCCACTACAACTCGGTTGAGATATTATTATTATTATATTATTTTTCTCATACAATTGAAAATTTTCAAATTTTGTTTCTTTTAGTTTTAGTTATACTTTGCGTTTGCGACACCGTAGCCCCCTATTGGAGCGTGAAGTTAGTTTTATAAGGCTTTAGTATTAATTTTGACTTAGTTCTGTTACAGAAATTGACCTTTTCAGTTGACTCTTAGCTAAAAACTAGACTAGGACCTAGGACTAGGACTGTTAGTGGTCCTTATCGCTGTGTTGACATATAGAGAGGTCCTTATTGGACACTCCCCTAGTTTCACCCAACTTACCAGACAGGCAACTTACCTTGCAGACCTCACCAACCCGCTGCATTGGGATAGAAGAGTTGCTCTGGAACTTGGAGAATCTGAAACAGAAATAAAGTTAAGACTGAATAGCTGATATATAATTTAGTATTTAGTATTTACATTTTATATTTACATTTAACTAATTATACAACTTATACAAACTTACTCTTAAATTTATTATTGACTTTCGTCCCCTGATATAAAATGACGGCACGTACACCAACCAAGCAACTCAATGTCACAGTTGACATTGAGAGAGATCACCTAGTGCAGACGCAGATGGCTGGACCATCTATAGCCTCACCGGAGACGACGAGCGATTCTAAGGTCAGGCGTAGCATAGGAGAGTGGGAGACTGGGAAAGCGAAAGCTACCCCAGCATCCCATTCTCCTGAAGCGAGGCCAAAGGCAGCGAGCCCACCAAAAAAGACTACAACCGCTGCCTTCAAACCTAAGCCCAGGACAATGCTCTCACAGGAGAGCAAAACGGGAACGCAAAAGGTCCAGCCGGAAGCGCTCGAAAGCCCTCCGACTGTAAAGCCCAAATATATAGACAGGCTATCAGAGGCGAGGGCTTTCGTAACAAAGGCAAAACTACATCTCGGAAACGCCAGGAACCTCAAAACCGAGATAAAAACGGAGGTGCTAATAGCCATTGACAGGCTCTACCAACTCATCAAAGAGAGTGAGTCTGTCAAAGGCAAGAAAGAGGTGACTAGGGAACCAGAAAAAGAGGAATGTCAGGAACAGGAGAGGGAGGAAGGCAGGGATAATTCGGTTCTCTTGGAAAGGATGGCAAAACACGCCCAGCTAATAGAGGACAATAGCGCAAGGGTAGAAAAACTGACAGAGGCGATAGAGAAGCACCAGGAAGCCCAAGAGCGGCTAACCTACGCCGGAGTGGTGGCGACGTCTGCCAAGAGACAGCCGTCGCAGCAGACGGCGCTGCACTCCGTGGTGGTTACCGCTACGGATGAGATGGAAACGGGTGAAGACGTGTTGAACCGAATTAGGAAAGTAATAAACGCAAAAGAAGGGGGAGTAGTGGTGGAAAGGATTAGGAAAGCAAAGGATAGAAAAGTTATAGTTGGATGTAGAACGGAGGCGGAGAGAGACATTGTAAAGGAAAGGTTGAAAAAAGCACAGGACCACCTAGAAGTAAAAGAAATTAAGAATAAAGACCCCTTGGTTATGCTACGGGACGTCTTCCTATACAATACGGATGAAGACGTCATAAAGGCACTCCAGATCCAGAACAGACACGTCCTCAAAGGACTGCAGGAGACCGAGATAAAAATGGAAATAGCCTTTAAAAGACGTACCCGGAATCCGCATACGAATCACATCGTCATGAGGGTGTCCCCCAAAGTGTGGCAGAGACTCATCGACGCTGAAGCGGTGCAGATCGACCTGCAGAGGGTAAGGGTACTGGACCAGTCACCGCTGGTGCAGTGCTCACTCTGCCTAGGGTACGGTCACGGCAGACGCTTCTGTAAGGAGAGCATCGAAAAATGCAGCCACTGTGGGGGACCCCACATGAGGGCGGAATGTGCTGACTGGCTCGCAGGGGCGGCGCCGGCGTGCTGTAATTGCATGCACGCTAAGCTGGATCACGTAGAGCACAGCGCCTTTAGCCGGGACTGCCCAGTTCGCAAGAGGTGGGAGGTCCTGGCTAGAGCCGCTGTAGCTTATTGCTAAGGTGGTCCCGGGCTCCAAATCCAGCTCAAAAGCGTATCTAGTCGCCCAAGCCAACCTACAGAGGAAGGCCCTGGCCACGCACGAATTGATGCTTGAGGCTACCGAAAGGAAGATAGCCTTCGCGCTGCTCCAGGAACCATATGTCGGAGGACTAGGACGAGTAAAGGACTACAAGAGCGTAAGAATCTTCCAATGCGCAAACCCGGGAAACGACGTCGTTAAGTCAGCAATCGCCGTTTTCGACGATGACATCGACGTCGTTCAATGGCCGGAACTAACCACGACAAATATTGTCGTGGTTAAACTAAGAACTAGTGCTTGGGAGATAGTAGTCGCTTCGCTCTACTTTGAACCAGACAAACCGATCGAGCCATACCTGGAGCAGCTAAAGGTTATAAAGGAGAGAACGGGCCCAAGCAAAATCCTAATCGGTGGTGACGCGAACGCAAAAAGTGCATGGTGGGGAAGTCCCAGGGAGGACCAAAGGGGGAAGGAAATGGCGGGAACAATCGAGGAACTGAACCTGCAGATACTCAATGTAGGCGATACTCCCACCTTTGACACAATTAGAGGCAATAAAAGGTACACAAGTTACGTTGATATCACGGCTTGCACAGCGGATTTGCTTCCTCTGGTGGATGACTGGACGGTGGAGGACAGCATCACTAGCTCAGACCACAACACGGTAATTTTTAAAATCAGACTTGAAAAATCTAAAGGAATTAGCGTCAGCAGAACAACTAGAATTTATAACACTAAAAAAGCAGACTGGAGTCATTTTCACGAGAAAATGACTCAGTTGCTCGAGGAGAAAAACATTAACAAAAATAAAATTGAAAACATAGACAACACAATAGACCTAGAAAATTATTTGGAAACCTATTTAAACACAATAACGCAAACATGCAATAGTGCAATACCTAAACATAGTCAAAAAGGAAAACTTACCTTGCCGTGGATGTCGGATGAGCTTGCCAAGATGAAGAAAGAAGTCGCCACCAGGAAACGCCGAGTCCGCTGTGCAGCACCAATCCGTAGGCCCACTGTTGTGAAGGAGTACCTGCAATCAAAAGAAAATTATGAATTGGCCGCAAAAAATGCCCAGACGGCCAGCTGGAAGGAGTTCTGCGGGAAACAGACAAGGGAAGGAATGTGGGAATCCATATATAGGGTTATAGGAAGGACGACGAAAAGGCAAGAGGACCTGCCTTTGACCAGGGACGGACAGTCATTGGGACCTAGGGAATCTGCAGAGTACCTAGTAGACACCTTCTATCCAGAAGACAAATTGGAGGAGGATAACGAGGAACACAAAAGGATAAGGAAACAAGCGGAGGAGGTAAATAGTCAAGACCATAATGAACATGACCCGCCGTTTACCCTTGACGAGTTGAAACTTGCCGTGACTAGTTTCAATCCTAAGAAAGCCCCGGGTTCCGATGGATTGACTGCTGATGTCTGCGAACATGCCATTAATCACAACCCTGAGACTTTCCTAGCACTGGCCAACAAATGTTTAAAATTGGGATATTTCCCAAAGATGTGGAAACAGGCAACGGTAATAGTCCTGAGAAAACCTGGCAAAGCCGACTACACACAAGCCAAATCCTACAGG
>OX375773.1:2815000-2896012 GCA_947359385.1 Chesias legatella
CGAGAATATACAGCCACAATACAGCTTCACTTTAATGACTCGTTTTAGCAGAAAAAAAGCAGTTATATAACCTTATTTAACACGATAAGTAACAATTTGTTAGATGTTATATACGTTTCCACACGGGTAAAACGTTCTTACATATACCGAATACGCATTACATTTTAGAGCCCACGCTATACACCTTGCTGGTGAGAAGGTAAATGTTATTTAATAAAAGATAAAATCTGATATCTTGTACAAATTTTGCAAAATTGAGTAGATATAAACATACGTGAAATAATAATAATAATATTATTGGTGGACATTTCACACAGCACCATCCAGCTCCAAAATAAGCTAAGTAAATAGCTTGTATCATGGGAAACAGACAACTGATATAATACTTATATACTTTTTTGTAAATAGGTATATACATATAATACATATGAACACCCAGACACAGAACAAACATCCATGTTCGTCAATGTCTATGCTATACAACATGACTTAACTGCGACCATCATTATAATAGCGCAACTACCAAGGAGTCCGGGCGTTTTAACATAAATGTCAAAAAGCTTCAAGGCACATCACTAGTTGCAGTTATTCGCTGTGGAGTGTCGCAAACGAACTTACCCCCTCGGGACCAAAGAAGCCTGCAAATAACTTAATCTGAACAGAGAGAGACCAGTTGAAATCTTATAAGAAACGTGATATAGTTCTGTTTTATTAACTAAAGGAAGATCAGATCTGTATAATACTTCTGTTCAAGTATTATCTGCGAATCTTCTTTTGATACAGATGCTGGAAATATAACGATCTCAGTAACTGAGATGATATTAAAAGATATCCGTCCAGTGCGGTGATAGGATTAAAGGACGCCTTAAAGAAGCTGTCTTTGTGCACTTGACACAATATATCTTCGAATTGAAGCTGCAACGTGATATAGCGAACATATTTTTTTCTAGACAAAAGCACATTGATGGGTTGTCTTCGGATTTAAACCTTAAAAAAGTACTTTCACTTAAATCTCTGGGTGTACACCGTTAGGCTACCAACGCTCTCCAATATAGAAGATAGAAACCGCTTACGTTTCGAGTTTGTAAGAAATGTTGCCAAACGAAATATAAAACTAGCGCTTAATTTGATATATGCTTTTTATAACGATAATAGCATCCTGTCATAAAATTCGTCTCCATAGGCAGCAAAATAAAAAATATTCCAATACAAAATAGCATTCCTTAAAAAAAAATGTGGTAATACTGAATAAGTAACAGATTAAAAATCTTGGTAGAATCTGCCTCCTTGCCGTTGCCACATTTAGATAAAGTAATCGACGTAATGTACCGACTAGCAGGTTGCAACCGAGTAGATTTTTACAGCGACGAATTGAGCCCTGGAGTTGCTCGACGAAACTAAACTAAGAGAACAGAAAATGGAATGGAATGTGAAGTGTAGAAACGACACGTTTATTCAGTTGCACAGTCTGTATATGGACTGACAACTAAGCAGTTTTAACTAATACTTCGGCGTGCAGTACATAAATAATAATAATAAATATTGATGGACATTTCACACAGCGCCATCTAGCCCCAAAGTAAGCTAAGCATAGGTTGTATCATGGGAACCAAACAACTGATATAATACTTAAACACTTTTTTTTTGTAAATACATACATATTGACATCTAGACACTGAACAAACATCTATATTCGTCATACAAATGTTTGTCCTGGGTGGGAATCGAACCCACGACCTACAGCGCAGAAGGCAGGGTTACTACCAACTGAGCTATGAGGCCAGTCAAAAAATACGACAACCTTTGTCAGTTTATTTCTCATACAATAATTCTCACAATTTTCGCGAATGTTAGCCGACCTACTAGAGTGACCTCCAGAAGTTTGAATGATCGGTAAGAACAGTTTTAAAGAATTCGCCCCTAGGGAATATACGGATGGATCAAACAATTTCTTTTTTATAAAAAGAGTTTTTGGTACTCATGTCGACCAAATAGGTTACAGTGCCCGTTCGTGTTTCATATGCCATGTTTTTTTAACGCTTGAGTGATGACTGGCCCGGTATTGACGGTTTAAATTTTACGTCGTTTTTAGGATACAGAGAGCTATGTATATTAACGAATGAATAAAGAATGTTTGTGGTGAGCCATCGGCGTCCGTACATTTGCATGTTACCTTTTCGTCAAAGCCATGAGAGCGTGGTGGTCTAGTGGTACTGACCCCGAGTTTCAATCCGGAAGCCGTCGGTTCAAATCCCGACGTGCACCTATAAGTTTTTCACTTGAAAGATTTATGTGCGCAATACCACGTTCTCAAAACGGTGATGGAAAACATCGTGAGGAGACCAACATGTCCAAGAACTAAACATTCGAAGACATGTGTCAAGTGCCTTGAGGCGCATTTAAATCCGTTCACCACACTGGTTCGAGAGAAGGAGTGACGCGAATAGAATACAATAGTCAAAGCCAAGCTATATTCAATATTTTATTTATTTGTATAGATATGAAGCGTCGTCGCGAAAATGATTACCGCCGTAACTGTACTTTCAGTCTAATGTTTTTAACTCATTTAGACTAGAGGAATTCAAAACAAATTAATATTGATAGGCCTCACAGCTCAGTTGGTAGTAACACTGCCTCTTTCGTGGGTTCAATTTCTACCCAGGACAAACATTTGTATATCGAATGTAGATGTATGTTCTGTATCTGTGTTAATATGTATTAATATATGTATGTATTTAAAAAAAATGCATTCTATTCGTTGTCTGGTTCCCATAGTACAAGATATAAATAGTTTGGGGCTAGATGGTGCTGTGTGAACTGTCCACCAATATTATTATTATTACTATATTGGAAATTTGAATAATTTCGATATCAGGACGATACCAGGACGATATGTTACGGTTTGTTTAATAGCTCCGTGAAATAAAATCTACAATATATATATACAACGTACAAAAAGCTGTTGCCGAAGTGTAATCTTGATTTAAATTAAATCGTAGAAGTTCAAAATCCTTGTGCATTGAAATATTCCTTTCCGTCAACGTGAAGTACACCGCGACACGAAACTTTACAAGCCACTTTTGCATTCAATGTCTCACGAAGTTACTGTCACTTAAAACCAGCTTTCAGCTTTAATTCCTCTGTACTATTTTATAGACTTTCCTGCTCGTTTTATTACGAATTCGGCGTAGACGTTTACAAGTCGTATTTTGAACTTTGCATTCTTGAGACTGGCCTTATAGCGCAGTTGGTAGTAACCCTGCCTTTTGCGCTGTAGGTCGTGGGTTCGATTCCCACCCAGGACATACATTTGTGTGACGAACATAGATGTTTATTCTGTGTCTGGGTGTCAATATGTATTATATGTAAAAACAAGTATATAAGCATGTATATCAGTCGTCTAGTTCCTATGATACGAGCTGTGCTTAGCTTACTTTAGGGCTAGATGGCGCTGTGTGAAATGTCCACAAATATTTATATATTTATATTCATTCTTGTTTTTTCTCAGTGACTTCACATCAGAAATTACGACAGGATTGTTTACGTTTCTTGAAGAAGCTGAAATAGGCCACCGTTACAGACAAAAGTGGAAAATGGGAGTGCCTTCATTAGATACCATTTATTAACAAGCTTCCCCCCAGCCATCGCCACGAATTAGTATATTGAAAGCCACACCTGCCTCGTATTAATCTTTTGTAATGATCCAATGGTTCTGTTGGATTTATTTCCGCTTTTCTACTAAATTTCCTGTGGTCGTGAAAAGCATTACCGTATATCATGACGAGGAACTTGGAACTAATTGTCTTCTGTTGCGGAGGCGCTGTTTAGGTGTATGTGATGTACTAAGGTTATGCGGAGATCCACATATGTACTGAGATCACACAGGCTGCGAGTCGTGGTTGCTTGATAATTTGAATCTTATCAGTTTGAAGATAAAGTTGTCATCGTATCAGCTAGGCATGATTCAGGAAGCTGACATATATTGCAATTACTACTACTAAGCTACCATCCTGATCCCATCCTGGTTCCCATGATACAAGCTGTGCTTAGCTTACTTTGGGGCTAGAAGGCGCTGCGTGAAATGTCCACAAATATTTGTTTATTTATAATTATTATTTATATTCATTCTTGTTGTTTGTCCTAGGTGGGAATCGAACCCACGACCTACAGCGCAGAAGGCAGGGTTACTACCAACTAAGCATAAGACCAGTAGTGACGATCAAAATCTATGACTCGTGGTCAGCAGGCAAAAGCCTGTTGTGGAAACCTTATCATCATCATCCTTACCTAGTCGCGCTAAGTCCGTAGATGATTAAAATACCAGTAGAAACCAATCGCAACTCTGACTGAAGAATGTATCTGACGCGATCTTCATTTCCTGTGTATTTTACGTTCGATGTTACAGCGATGACGCAAAGTAAATGGTTTAGCTTGAGCAAGACTCTGAATTAACTCTACATGTAAGCGCAGATAGCGTTCCGTAATTCTGTATTGCATATTCAGTTTCGAGGTCTTATACAAATAGAGTTAGTTATAAACTCGCGAAATATAGAGTTTATATCAATATTTTTTTAAATCGGTAGATATTTCATACAGCGCCATCTAGCCCCAAACATAAGCGTAGCTTGTATTATCAGACAACTAACAGAAGAATAATGTTTTATTGTAACTTCAACGAATAGTAATTAAATCACCCATGGGGGCCCAAGTTGCTCGCGTCCGTATGCGATTACCTTTTGAATAAATACATGTGTCCCCCGGGTGGTGCGAATGGAGCAACCCAAAGTAGCAGTAGAACTTGTGCCAAGTACGCTCGGAGAAGTACTGCCACCACATCTGGTAATCCGCCGCCAAGCAGTGATGCACTCGTGTTGCTATGTTCCGGTGGAAGGGAGTGGGTGCCGGCGAAATTGCAGGCGCATGAGACGTAACATCCCCGTCTCAGGGTGATGGACGCAACGCAATGCGACTTCTCATGGTCATTGGTCATCTCATACTTTGGTGGAGAGTACTTGAGTCGTATTGTTGTTGTCTATGGGTAGCGGTTACCACTTAACATCAGGCGGGCCGTCAGTTCGTTCCGCCACTCGAATAGCATATAAAAAACCTAGACAGAACAAACAGCGATGTAGGCACACAAATTTGTCCTGGGTGGGAATCAAACCCACGACCTGCAAACTGTAAAGCGGACGGCAGAGTACCGCTGTGAGGCCACTCATAAAATGAAATAAAACGCCACGAGAATAAATGAAGTGCATTGAGCGTAATAATCTTTTCCATACTCAATAATTTACTACACGTATATTTCATTGCATAAAGGGATTTCAGGATTATAACAGCCTTTGCTGCGCGATATTCGACTTATGGCGATAGATATAGAGTTGAAATTCGATGTGTGTTTATCCTTTGTATTGGCCTCTGTATTCTGATCACGTCTGTGGGGTAACCTGCGTATGACTGCAATGTATAACCTTGATCTTAACACACGACCATAGATACGTGAAGCTTTTTATTTCACGTTGTTTGAAAAAATCTTTTTTTCGTGAATGTAAAAGTGTTTCGGTGTAAATATTTAAATTTAAACAATTTACATAGATATACGTACGTAGATAATTATTACAATTTACCAATGGTCGGAATAAAGCCAAAGTTATCCAATTTATATATCAATATGCTCATTTTCTAAGCTCTCCAGTCACGCGCCTTACAAAATTGCAATCTATCTATCTATTCGAGTCACTGGTTCTCTCAAACCAGTGTGGTGATAGGATTTTAAGTGCGCCTCAAAGAGGCTCCTTTCGTGCACTTGACGCGTTATGTCTTCGAATTTTTAGTTCTAGGACATGTCGGTTTCATTACGATGTTTTCCTTCACCATTTTGAGAACGTGATATTGTTCACGTCGGGATTTGAACAGGCGGACTCCGGATCGAAACTCGTGGTCCGTCCCACTAGGGCTCTCAGCGTAAAAATATATTGTAAGTGTAATCTGGGCTGAGGGTAGGGGCCCCGTTGCCATCCACTGCGGCTCTATCCCACGTAGGTATGACCTGTGATATTTACAATGTCGTCGACCCATCTCGCTGGTGTTCGACCTGAAGTCCTTTCCTTAATATTGCAATTTTATACGAGTTTATAACTATATTTTGGTTTTGTGCGGGGGCTGATGTGAGATCTTAAATATTTAAGTTAATTTAAGGGATGATGTATATGATATATACTGTGTATGACTGGCCTCATAGCTCAGTTGGTAGTAACCCTGCCTTCTGCGTTGCAGGTCGTGGGCTCGATTCCCACCCAGGGCAAACATTTGCGTGACGAACATAGATGTTTGTTCTGTGTCTAGGTATTAATATGTAATATATGTATGTATAGAAAAGTAGGTACGTAATATTATATCAATGGTTCCCGTAACACAGCTATGCTTAGCTTACTTTGGGGCTAGATGGCGCTGTGTGAAATGTCCACCAATAAAAATTAAAGAGTCGCGGGTGGCACTAGTTGGACTAAAGTAATACATAAAGTGTAAAGAAAGGAACAAAGTCTTGCAAAATTGCAAGGAATTCAAGACTTTTTATTTGAAATCAGATTATACAATTTACTGAAATTCCCTCTGAAATATTCCCTGCTATTTTGTGCAGTATTTTTAGGAATGTCCAAGCCTCGGGCAACTTTCTCGATGCACGAAATGGAATCCAGTTAGATATTTACTTTTAACTGAAGCTTGCTATGTTAGAGATATTTTAGCTTTAATAACTATTACACTCGTTGTTAAAATTGAAAGTGAATGGCTAGCCACGTACATATTAAACATATTTAAAATGACTTAAAAAAACATTAGATAGATAGATAATACTTTATTGACCACCATACATGGAAATTTCGTAAAGATACTTAAGCTAAGGTAATACAATGGGCAGCCTTATCGCTAACAGCGATTTCTTCCAGGCAACCTTTGGATGGACTAGATTTGTAATAGTAATAGAGGGGGTTGTTGGTGTAATATGTATATATATATATATATATATATATATATATATGTATATATTCAAATGAGCCCAATAAGCAAATAAGACTGTGTCATTAGTATTTAATATTGTTTATTTTTTTTATAGGAAAGTATCTTATTTAAATGTATTCTTTTCCGTATTGGGAACATGAACTTGCAAAAATGTTTTAAAATTAAAACTCATTGGTGCACGTCTGGTTTTGAACCAGCTACCTAAGGATTGTAACTTGGTGTCTGTTCCACTTGTCTACACGATATATTTAGCTGCGTTAATCATGTCAAGTTATTAAATGTACCATTATCAAATAATAATAATATTGGTGGACAATTCACACAGCGCCATCTAGCCCCAAACTAAGCCGAGCTTGTACTATGGCAGCCAGACAACTGATAGAATACATATATACTTGTTGTAAATACATACATGTATGTACAAATATGTATGTAAAAATATATACATAATATAATATAATACATATATGTGTAAATACATACATATGTATGTATTATGCACACTAACAATTTGTCCAAAATTGACCACAGATTTTGAATAAAAGTCAGTGGCTACATATTCATATTATTTTATACATTTTCTGCAATATATATGAAGGAATAGAAGTGGTTTGCCGACGGTACGCGACAATTCAATTTCGTCAATTCAAGTCTCCCTTCGAACGTAAGGCTCTATAGAGTTAATATTGAACATTGTGTGATGTTGGAAAATGACGAAGACTTGAAATAAATTCCCGAAACTGCACTTTTAACGTGTCTATTACTGCATGGAGGTCTAATCTAGCCTCTAATGTCACGAAATACCACGTTATTGGAAATTTGAAGGAAAACATCGTGAGGAAATTGGTGTGCACGAAAGGAGCCTCTTTAAGACGCAATTTATCCTTTCATCATAAAGGTTCGAACGGCCAGTGACACGACTAGTAGTTTAAGTACTAAACCAATTTTCCAAAGAAACAAGAGAAATAAATAAGCGTCCCAGAAAATAATTACTGTTTCAGTCCACTGACTTCGAAAAAGCTCCTAGTTTTAAATTAAAATTTAAGTTAACTAAACAAGTTAGATACACTCAGCTTTTGAACTATTTCTTGTTCCGCTTCGACGGATATTGCAGTTTTCCGTTCAATTGATGTGAAAGTTAAGAATTGCACGGAAGAGACGACTCAAGGCGCGGAGAAATGAAGTTGCTTTTTAATTTGTTTACTTTATTTAATACTAGCTGTGCCCCGCGGTGTTACTCGCGGTGAATAAGTAATCCCACGAGAACACTCAATTTTTCCGGGATCAAAGTAGCTTATGTGTTAATCCAAGATATAAGCTATCTTGGTACCAAATTTCATCCAAATCCATTCAGCCGTTTGAGCGTGAAAGAGTAACAAACATCCATAGAAACTTTCACGTTTATATATTTATGATATGAGACCGTTGGTAAATGCAAACATAAATTATTTATTTAAAATTATAACGCAGACTTTTGAACCCTACCCGATATTACTGCGCTACGGTCAAACTCGAAAATGTTTTTTTCAGCTCACATTCAGTCATTGCCTAAAGTGCCCGCCACGACATTTTTATTGCCATTGGCTTAAACAAAACAATTTTATTTCAAGCGGCGAAAAGAACAATTTTTCTTCATAGCAATCAATCATCGTCCGTGAAAAATTAGATGTCAGCCAAGCGACGTTTTTGAGTCGGTTTTCGATTTAAGCGCCAATAATATGAGACCATTATGTGTATGTAAAAACATTTAACATTTTAATTAATTTGTAATTAAATCAATTATGTTATAAGAATCGTCTTTAAGTGGTTCATTTCCACTCTGGTATATTTCGAATTTAAATTACAGTGATTGAGAAGAGCTAGAAGTGCAGCATAAACAGACCGACAAATAAGTAAATATTGGTGGATATTTCAAATAGCGCCATCTATCCCCAAAATAAGCTAAGCATAGCTTGTATCATGTGAACCAGTTAACTGATATAATAATTACGTACTTTAAAAAAATATTATATGTTTTTATTTTGTATGTATTATATGTTTGTAAATACATACATATAATACGTACCAACACCCAGACATAGATGAAACATCTATGTTCGTCAAACAAATGTTTGTTCAGAACAGGAATCGAACAAATTGATTATTTATATTTTTAAATATTGCCCAGCCAATGCTTTAAAATAAATAATTTAAAATGCCGTGTTAAGATGTCCTCTCAAATTTGTGTTGCTACTTTGATCGTAGTTAGGCGGTTGGAATTCAAACACGTGATCTTTGATATAAATTATACGGAACCCTACCACTCGACTCAATTCTCCTTTATAATCGAAACATGCATCTGAATATATCAATTTGTTGAAATATGACGATAATTTTTCAAGATGACTGAAGAAATCAAGCCGACTGGTAACTACCGGCGTACACCGCGTACACTGTCATAAACGAATAGAGTTGTTAAATTATATTAGACCATCGTCTTATTTTTAGGTGTACAATGTTCTTCTGCTACCCGTGCGAATCCTATAGTTTAATATTTATAGCTATAGTATAGGGGCACTATTCCCGGTCTAATGTGAAACGCACGGTAACATTACATCATTAATGCCAAACTAGAACAGAACACGTATTTTCCTTTATTTATTTAATCAGCAGTAATTTGATCTAAACACGGAAAATTGTAAGCACATCTTATTTTCACTAATAGATTCTATGTTTAAAATAATTTGAAAGAGGTTATGTTTTTCATTGCCTTCAAATTTTACCGTAGTTTTTGGTTTGTAGAAACCTATTATCGTCTTACATCGGTCTAAAATAACGGAAAATAAATATAAGCGTTTTTTTTTTTTTTTAATTATTTAAACATACTTCCAATGACAAAAACGCCCATTCGCATTGTAAGAATTTTATAAAAATCTACAAACTACTAAAAGAGCTATTCAAAGACGCTGCCAATGATAAAATCGCGTTGTATGTCAAATCGCGCTAGGTTTTCCATTCACGCAGGAAAGTTGGGAAGTTGGAACGACTCGACCAGTTTCGGATACTTGCGGCTTCAAACTTGTTGGATTCGGGCCAATAACACAGGGTCGGCTTAAGGATAAAAAAAAAATGTACGACATTATTAACCAGTGACTAGAGACCAAATTATATATTGCAGGTGAAATTACAATATTCAGTCGTAGACATTTTGGATGGCAAATTCGCGACTGCACATAATGTATGACCCTGTCTCAGCATGGAGCTGATCTCAGACATATTAATATAGCATTCGCAGGCTTTTTATTGTTTTATTTTTATAACTATACTTTTATCTATAAAAATGTTGTTTGTAATATATAGTATATAGTCATAGTCCTATCTAGTAGTTTTCATGGTATCTCGGTACCGGCTTTTAAACAATTAAAACTGAAAAGAACATGAGAAATAAACTATTTTTTGTCTATTTTGTTGTCCTATGTCCATCCCTGACTATTAAAATAGCCAATTCCTAATGCATCTTATCCACAATGTCGCAGCTTCGGATCCCCTCGCCGCACAGGATTCCAACTAATATATTAAATATATAGATATATAGAAGATTTAGGAAAAGCAGGTGGGCCATAATTTTGAAATCGAATACCTATTTGACTGGCCTCACAGCTCATTTTGTAGTAACCTTTGTAGTAACTATCTTCTGCCTTGTAGGTCGGGGGTTAGATTCCCACCCAGGATAAATATTTGTGTGACGACCATGTGTGTTTCTCCTGTGTCTAGGTGTTAAAATGTATCATATGCATGTATTTTCAAAAAATGAGTATTTCATTTCTATTCCTTTCTATCTCTATCTATCTATTAATCAGTTGTCTGGTTCCCATAATAAAAGCTATGCTTACTTTGGTTGGGGCTAGATGTCGCTGTGGAAACGTCCACCAATATTTATTATATTATAATTGATTTATTTATTTCCATTTATTTAGAATATCAACGATAAACATTTATAATATGTGATACACGTTAGACTAGAACCACTCTGGTATGGAGCTCATATATCTCAGTATGATACATCATACCAAATGTTGTATAATCTGCAATATAAAATAATAAATGACTTGCTCAGTATGTATTTAGGCGTATGGATATATATTTATTGGGAAAAAGCCAAAGCTCGGACACCGAGTCAATTTGGTAAAAGTTTTGCGCATTGCCGCGGAAATAGCAGACAAAATGATGAATATGTGTACACAAAATCAAATCCTGTGGAATTACTGCTAAGTGCTAAGTGATGCTAAAACAAAAATACGTATTTTATTATTTCTACCAAAACGTTTAATTATTTGATAGTGATACAAACTACCTGTTTGAAGCATGATATAGAATGTTATTTCTAATTTGTTAAGCCGAAAGTGTCGTATATTTTTGTTAATATTAATAATAATTATAATATAAAAAAAACCTAATATTGTCGAAACTGTTCTTTATAAAATATTAGGGTTAACAGATTTAGTAAAAAAAGTTATTAACATATAAGTTATAACATAACTAACTAGTTTATTTATCATATGGGTTGTTAAATGTTTTTTTACCTATACTATAAATCGAAATAAAAATATTATAATTAAACATTAATACAGGTATCTATATCAACACAAAAAAAATATATAAAAATTGCATTATTTATTTTAATTGCCAAAAAAATAAGTAAAGGTGTATTAAAGAAAATTAAAACTTTTACTCTACATACACAGCTATTCTAGCTTTTGCAGTAGTCATCGTACTTTATTGTTAAGTGTATTAATTGTGTTCGGTCCAAATAAACTATTTGCATTTGTATTGTATCCCTTAAACTTATTATTTCCAAGAATCCGATTTAATCGATGGCTTTGACGATGCAAGTGATTTTTCAAAATTCTCCGTTGCAAAGTGTAATGAAGCTGTCACTTTCAGTTCCATTGTCGGCACATACACAAAGGGAAGCTTAGCGTGACAAGGGGGCGTTCACACGGAACTTGGAACTTGGAACTTTTTGTACTAGACTGAGTACTTTTTACTAGCATCTGCCAGCTTTGCTTGCGAGGAAGGGATCAAAATTAGCAAACTAAATTATGTTATTTTCGGTCACCATCTTACCTATGTTCAAAGTTGCCTTCAATTATATAGTTTTGGCGTAAAGGAGTTACAAACATTCGCATTTATTATACATACAGAACCCTCCCACTTACTTAGTCCAATTCTCGCGTGACCTGTTTATTTGACTGGCCTTGCAGCTCAGTCGGTAGTAACTCTCTTTTCTGTAGGTCCCGGGTTCGATTCCCACTCAGGACAATCATATATGTGACGAACGTACCTAGATGCTTGTTCCGTATTTAAGTGTAAATATAAACTTACAACGAGACAGTAATTCTAGCAGTTGTCTGGTTCTCATAGTGCAAGCAATGATTAGTTTGTGGCTAGATGGCATTCTGTGAAATGTCCGTCATTTTATTATTTTATGAATAATTCCTGCTCTCACAACTAAACGGGTAATATTAGATATAATTTATATGAACATGCCTTAATAAATTACTTCTTTGAGATACCACGTGTTGGTTCTCTTTATTCCATCGACATTGTTGTTCGCTCAATTCCGTACTCTCCTAAATATCAATATCTGTAATACCCGATATAATTTACTAACATATAAATGTGGGTAAGAACATTGGTGAGTTGAAATTTGGTCTCAGGAGATGAATTCTTTGAGTAAGTATTCTCATATTTGGATCAAATTATATTTACAAAATGGCGGACCATATATTTTATCACCAACAACTCGCCTGTAAAGTTTCTAAACACCATTAAAAATAGTTAATGTGACATGACACTAATTGGTATTAATAAATAACTCGTATATGAGGCTCTGAATAACTTAAGAAATGTGGTTTAATCGTAGAGAATATTCTTCACCACTTTTCATCCGTATCTGATGTTCGGAAACCGAAAACTTTTCAGTACAACATTGCATGCACTCTATTGTCATAAAGTCGCTAAAGTAACGAAACATAAAGTCTCATATTTAAAAATCGCTTACTGACAATATTTTCAGTCATGGCTTAAACCTAGTTAAAATACTATCGCATATTGAAGTCCAATATTTTCAGTCTTAACGTTGTAAAATCTGTCGTACTACCCTCCATATCATATAACTTTATATTTTCATTTATATTCATCGACCTGATTGAGCCCATTCATGAATATGAGATGCCTAATTCATGTTCGAACCTCACTAAAGAATTTCAATTTATGGGCGATATTATTATATTAAAAAAGTATGTTATGCCTGCAGGTAGAATGAATAGACACATTTTGGCTTCGTAATTTTATGTTATAAAAATATGGGGCAATTCAGTCGTAGTGAGTAATGACAGAAAATGTCTGCTTAAATTTTCATTTTACTCGGTAAAAAAATAGAACGCAAGTAAAGTTTTTTCAGTATCTGAAAACAATAATATAAATTTTAATTTAGAACACGACGTTATTTTGTATCTTGATTGCGTCTAAATTCTTAGATAGATTTTGACATTGATAAAGAACAGAATTTTCGCAGAAAGTTTCTATCAATCTGACCAAACAAAAACTAAACTCTTGTTTATTGAAGCTTACAAAAAACTAAAAGATAAATTTCTTATTCGAGACATTTTGAATTTTATTTTCACCAAATCCCGCTTGGAAACTTCGTATTTATCTAATCGAAAGAATAGCCACTTTTTTGGCTACCCTTTGAAGACTGTCATGCCAATGTCAATTCATCTGCACACGGTTTTATGGAACAAAAATCAAAAATGGTTGGTGCAGTGCGAGAGCCGTGCAGTATTTCTTCACGCCTCACACACAGACAGGTGAACGATAAAACTGTCATCACTCTTTTATGCTTCGGAAAGCACTTTACAGTACTGTCGATGTCGCGACATTGTCATTCCCAACCATTGCATTTGATGTGTTATCGGATATCTCGGTGTTCCGGCAACGTAGTTGACCATTTGCTTATTTGCGTTTCATCACCTTATCGGAACGATAATTGAAAAAAGTCAAAGTCAAAAACTTAATTTCCATAGAATTCATAAAGAAATGGCTCCGAAACGTCGATAATTATTCAAAACATAAGATCAAACGCACTTATCGCTAAGTTTGACGCCTGTTCAAACCCTATCCCCCATGGGGAACAACAGACAGAATCCCCTAAAGCGGATTCTTTTCCCCTTTTGATCCCCTTTTTTTTTCGCAAGCACGATACTTGTATCAATCTAAGTACTTAGATCTATGTTACATTTACGACTACATAAAATACTGAAATAAGATGTTACAGGATGTTTTGTGTGTCGTTGAGTGAACGCTTGATGGGATTGCTTGAACTGTTTTTCTTCATCAGTATTTTCCTACGCATAGGTTTAGCCAGTAAAATTCGTGCATAACCACGAAGGATATCCATAAGGATATACAACTAAAAAAAAGGCGGGACAGAAGTTTTAGTCCAGCAGTGGGCTAAGATAGGATAAATAACGCAGATATCACGAACTGCACTATCAGATAACAAAATAAACGAAATCCATACAATTCCAAAAAGCAACACAAGGAACGCGCTAACCGTAAAATGAGGGTACTTTTTCAAAGCTTGACACAATCTAAACGCGAGTTTGATACACGTTATTAAACAACCAAGAAGGGCCATTATTTATCACGCGTTTTATTTCTCTCGCTTGATTTACCGGTGTCATTCTGCGCTACATATTATAGCCGGGGAATAGAGAAATGTGTAGAGTAGCCGCCTCGTTTATCAAAAGCTGATCAAACTGATAAATGAACTGAGAACCTGTCAAGTTCGTTGTTGACGCCCATTTTTTCTGTAAATGTTAAGTGTGTATTTTTTTTTTGTAATAGTGCGTATTTGGCTTGGATTGCAATGCCAACCTTTTGTTAAACGATTTTATGTGACGAATATGTTAGTTTTGTGTCTGGTCATTATTCATTAATGACCAGATACAAAACTAACATATTCGACAGGCTTTGGCTTTCGTCTGTCTGTAAGTCAGGTACCCTACTTTATAATATTATGGTAATCATCAGTTAAATATTTCTTACACATTATACAAACTTAGTACACGCAGATAATTATTTTCGTTATTAATATATGATAAATAAGTAATTAAATTATTATTAACTCCCCTTCATCATACTCCCCTTATGTGCCTGTAATTTCACCGCCTTTTGCATCCTCCGCACTGGAACACAACACGAAAAAGAAATTACTTCTGTGGAATATCTCTAACCTTTAAATAAAGCTTTACTCAATTAACGGAGTGTTATTTTGGGCGGGTGTCAAATACACGAATAATGAATCCTGCAAAACCTCTAGTAAGTGGTCTGATCTGATTACTGAGCATACTTCACCAAGCACTTTTAAAACTCCGCGGACTAAATGTCAAAGTTTATGTTCATGTCGCTGTAAACGGAATCGAAGTATTCAACATGACATTACATGACATATACACAGTCATGTTCCTGTATGTAATCTAATTTTCAATATTCGACGATGGACTATTGAATGTACTATGGCCCATAGTACATTCAATATTCCATCGTAAAAAATTACGTATCTTGAAATAGTCTATGGGTCAAGGTACGTATTTTTTTTATGTGCTGTAGTTACGGAACTAGCCGACCGCCCACCTGGTGTTACGAGTAAATGGTAACCTCTGACCATAACAACCAATGCGACTTGGGTCCTCCCATACTAGGTACGACAAGACCAAAGTCGCATCGTATTCGCCCGTAACTCTGAGACGGTGGAATGTCTCATGTGCCTGTAATTTCACCGGCAATCAATCTTTCAAACCACAACACAGTAACGCGCATGCGTTACTGCTTGGCGGGAGAAATGGGCATAGTGGCAGTACTTCCCTGGACGAAGTTGGCGTGACTTCTACTGCTCTTAAAATAATAGATTTGGCTGGCAAATGTAGTTAAACGTATATATTAAATTGGCTTTGAAAACGGAAATATGAACACTCTAAAGAAATTGCTTCCGTAATTATGTCTACATTGTTTTCACGAAATTTATTTATGAAACAACTGTGATATTGAAAAGTGCATAAATTATTCCTAAATTAAAATTTGATCTGAACGCCGCCGTAGCTGGGTTTCCCGCAGAAAAACTTAGTAGTACTTACTTAATCGTTAAACTATTTTCGGTTTTGCCTTCCACCGTTCTTCGCCAAAACTTGCCAAAAATTAAACTTTGCGTTACAAGCAGAAAACTTTCCACAGGCAACTGAAACACCCAAGAAGATTTGCGCAAAAACAGACTTTTCATTAGTACCCAGACTTGACAGTAACCTGTGAAAAAGTAGCGAATCACAGCATTCCGTCTCGGCGCGGCGTATCCAACGGAGGTCGCACTTGATACAGTTTCTTAATTGAATTTACTTTGGACGAGTGCTTGCTGTCTTTGGGCCATGAAAAATCGTACTCATAAGCGTGTAGACATTCGTCTAAAAGTTAAAACTAAAACTACAGACATCTAATATTCCCACTGATGAAGCCAATTTTTGAGAAGAGAGAGGAATTAATTTTATTATTGGACATTTCACACAGCGCCATTTAGCCTCAAAGTAATCATTACATTGGATTTGAACCAGTGATTTCCACTGAAACTCGGGGAAGGCACCATTAGACAAGTTAGGTTATAGTTTCTCAAAGCATTATTAGATTGTTGAAGTTTAATAACAGGGTTGAAAGAATGCAACCTTTGCAATAAGGCCCTTAGTAGGCGACTACCGCAATACAAATTTACGGATTACATTTTCATTGCGGTGTAGTCGCTTAAGTTAGGTATATTAAAGTGGTCTTATACGAGACTTGTGTAAAACTGGCCTAAGAATAACATATAACTAAATATGTAGATTGTGTTTTAAAATTATTAATCAAATTATTTTGATTATGAATTAAGAACCACAATAAAGCATTTTGTCTGAGAAGGGCACAAATATATGCTCGCTAATATTAGAAAAAAAGACTGTTAACTACATTTTTATTAAATTACATAATGAATAATGTTTTATTACATCATTCCAACGGCAAATTTTCCAAATACATCGGGATATGCCGTGAGTTCGAATCGCCAAAATGGTGGCCAAACTACGTGTCTATTGTAATGTACCAGCAATTACTTTAGCTTCTCGTTTTATTAAACTTTAAAATTGAGACTCCGGCACCTTGAGTGTTCTTCAAATCAGTGATTTATATGTTACATTGGAATACTTGTTCAAGTAATTTATATCGAGGGTTTTAGGTATGTTGCGAAGTGCCATATATAATGTATCTGGTAATAAAAATATAATAATAAGAGATTTATTCATAAAAAGCTTACAAAGTTAAACATTTATCGAAAACGGCGACATCGAAGTGTAAGAAATAGGCTATGGCATAATAGTTAGATGAAACCCTGATTTCTAAAATTGGTGTATGTGTGTGACTTTGAAATACAGTGGACCCACTACATAAGCACTTAAGCAATGTCTTTGTAGCAGTAACAATGAAAATTAAACAAAATTTATAACATCTACAGGTAGGTAATAACTAGTGGATATATGGTATTTCACAACAGTAAAATACATGCCGACGTCATCCGCGTAGTACTACCACCAGACCCATATCTGCCATCATGATAATAACATAAATAATGCGAATAATAAATAGGGCCATCCAGCAAAGTTCTTTATTTTGGGCTTATCTCGTTGAGCATCAGAATCGCGGCTGTATTAAAACCGTTGAAACAAATAGTTCTGGCGACAAGTCATTGGCGAAGAGAAGAAAGAGTGTATTTTTATACCGTCATTGTTTCTCGCTTAAGAAAATCCCTTGGAGTCCAATCCTGTGGAATGGGCTACCTCCTGAGGTCTTCCCGGCATGGTATGAAATGGGCAGCTTCAAGAGAAATACAAAAAGAAATCTCCAGGGAAAGCAACGCATCAGTAATGCTCCCGGTGTTGCTGACGTCAATAGGCTGCAGTACCGCTTAAGATCAGGCGTGCTGTAAGCCTGTATGCATGAATGCAGCCTGTATGCAGGCAGCTATTATAATATAATATTGTGTCCATAAGTTTGTGCAAAAAAAAATTGTTTAACTTCGACTGAAATATTCATAAATATCTATAGAAATATATGTAATTTGATTTAACTTCATCAGTTACGATGGCTACTTCATTTAAAATAAAACCCAGAATAATATATTTGGCCACACTAAAATAAGTAGGTTTTACGCGTTATAAAGATAATTACATAATTATACGCGGGTTGAGAGGCTGGCAGATAGCCAATTGGTAAGATTCATGGGAGAATAATAAGTTAGATCCTATCAGAAAAACTCTATTTGTACGGTTTTAGGGTTAATTCATTTACGTATATAAATCATTTAGAATAGTATAAATAGATACTTAGATACCTAAATTTAATGAGTTATATTCATAAACTTTTTATTTAATATTTAGATATATAAATTTAACTTGTATCTTACATAATAATTACAGCTAAATAACTAACCAAATAATTAGTTTAATATTATTCAAGAGCTTTGGAGTGGCTCTAGTATGTAAACATCAGAATCTGAAAAAAAATCCTTTTGCTTTGTTTACTACGTAAAAATTGTCTCCTACTTTGGACTTTAAAATTTTTGAGTTGGACTGTATAAATTTATATAAAATTATATTGTAAAATTCATACTTTCACGCACCTCCATAGAGTTCATACCTCTATATACATTGCTCTTCAGACACGTCGAAAATTATGACTCTTTGTGTTTATCACACCCTAATCACACCCTTGTATTCTGGACTCCACACAAGTACCTTTTGTTATTTTATTGTAAGCTGTTAGGAATAAGTTAAGAGATAACGTGAAATGACTAATATTTTTTGGTAATATTGTGTGTCGCTGTCGGGTCGGCTTTATAAATGTAAGTAAAATTCAAGTAATCGTTGTAAATGTTGTTTTCGCTGGTTTCTTTGTGGAATAAATTTCGAAGCAATTAAGAATGTTGGAACCAGGACATTTAAGGAAATGATAATACAAGAATTTTATTGTTTTAAGTGGCGCGAGGGCTGTTTAGTAAACCAGTTTTAAGTTAACTTACCTTAAAGTTAAATAAACATAATTAATAATTAAGGTAAGGTATGTATAGCCCGTTGCCAAAAATTCCTCGCCAGCTATTAGCGTTTTTTTTCCAAAGCACTTTTTGAGATGCATTCATAGTTTTCAATGCACTTATTAGAAAGGTTTGTTATTTTCTGTCTAGATATTTTGCGAGTTTGCATTCATTTCTGTGCTCTACGTTTATTATAGTGGAAATAATTATGACCGCCTTATTGCTAAAAGTATTTTTTTCCAGGCAGCCTTTTAATACTCTGTTCATAAGGTCTATGTTCTGTATTCACTAATATATTAAAGCAAGAGAGAGCTACGGAAAAACATTTAAACTTAAAACGGCCCAGAATATTTCTGTATCGCAGAGCAAGAGTCAAATGTTCGTAATTTCGTTAGTTCCCTTCCAGTTAGAAAACGCTCAAGTTTTATCGTTTGGGAAAGTTTCAAGTTGAACTTTACTGCATGACACTGGTGGCATGCAACATTCCTAAGCACGTAATGTAGTTAGAGTTTAGATGGAAATTAGCGGTCGCGACTTTTAGTCGCAACAATTTTTTGTAGGAAGCCAGTTGTCGCTCCTATAAGCAATTTGCCATTTACGTATATATTCACTGTTATTTTAAATATAGTAATAGAAGAAATTCGTCTATCTTTTAAGTTCGTTATAGGTGTGGAACAAAAAAAAGTATTCATTTAAAAATGATAATTTACAAATTTAAAAAATAATGGACATTATAATAAGTTTCACTTACAGCATTAGAAGCAAAATAATAACAATCTAAGTAAATAATAAATCTTAATTTATTGATTTAGTGGTAAGATTAGCATTGTAACAGTACCTATCTAATAAAAGGTTACACTGATATATGCCATGCTGTGCTTAAACTAGAAAATCCTGTGTCTCAGACGAAAAAAGGTTAACACAGTACTATAAAGTTAAGTCAAGTAAGTGACTATGCTGTTAAGCTTCGTGATTTTTCCTTCGGATTGAAAGTCAGACCCCGTTTTACTTGGCCACCACTAGGATCTTGTAAGATTCATTAGTTTTTTTTGTTACGTTTGCGACAAATTGTCGCAACCGCTATTAACAACCGATAAAACTCGCCGGTGACAGCGACATGATGTGGCTAACTTTATGAACTTCTGAAACATCGTCTGAAACTGAATTACTTGCGTCGAAAGGATACTAATCGAGTTATGATTCTCGCTGTGCAGAATTAGACGGGCCGTTTTATTCATTATCAGTTCAGGTACCGGTAATGTTTCTTGACTGGCCTCACTGTTCACAGGTCGTAGTAACCTGCCTTTGCGCTGTAGGCCGTGGGTTTGATTGCCACCCAGAAAAATCATTTGTGTGACAAACAGATATTTTATACTGTATCTGGGTGTTAATATATGTATATTTATTATTATATGTAATAAATGTATATATATATATATATATATGTATGTGTATGTGTATATATAGCGCCATCTACATGCTATTAGATCAGTTGTCTGGTTCCCTTACAAGTTATGCCTAGTTTTGGCATAGATGGCGCTGTATGAAATGTAAAAATAAATGTTCCTGCTACTGAAATTTACGTTCTCAAATGCGTCTTTTTAATGAATACCCACAACTGTGCTAGACAACACACTAACTACGACTCACCATGGCTCACTCGTCGTTAAGAGGTAACCTCTGCGTATAAAAAAAAGCAGTACGACTTTGGTCTTCCCCTACTAAAGTATTCGTAGACCCAAGTCACAACGTAAGGCACCCGTAACCCTAAACAAGGAGTTATGTGTGCCTATAATTTTTTTTTTTAACCGGAACACAGTAATGCGACCACGTTACTATTTGGCTGCAGAAATATATTTCTTCGGACGAGTTTACAGTGGCTGTGACCTAAATAGCACATTTTATTGGGATAGGCAGTTTTTTAAGTACCTTTACTTAACTGTTAAAATCACGCCTAGGTATTGGGTAATCATATTTTATCGTTACGGCCTAGTGGCTGACACAAATAGTTGACGATACAGGCTGTTTATATTTGAGAAGATAAAAAAAATCCTTCTTCGAAAAGTATAGGTATGATACGTTTGAATTGTGCACTAAATATTTAATGGAGTCTAGAGTCAAAAGCTTTATTACTGTATAATATATATTATGGTAGTGGTTCTCACTGAACAAAGTACTCGCGATATATCTGAAGAAGAAAGTGTTAGCCCAGAAAACAATGCCGGTGACAGGCCGAAGTACCCTTCGTCATCTCTTCAGCCACATGGTGATATGTGGTTCATTGAGGTTCTGCCATCGGGGATCCCCATACCTCCCCCCTTCGAGGATAAAGGCGTGAATATATGTATGTATGTATGTTTGCATGTATATGTTATTGCAACGCCTTCTACATATTATTTTGTAATTAATACTTCATTTCTGTTTTAATGCATTGAATTTGACCTGGTTTAATGTTGAATGATTGGTAAAACAAGATATTATTTCAAATATATTGTGGATTATGTTTTGACATGCCAGTTTCCTAACGATGGTTTCCACAGTTTTTTGTAAAAGTGAAAAACTGATTCGCTCATCCCTGGATTCGCACCAGATCTCCGACTGTGAAAATATGAATTAATACCTAATGATGCTGATTTTTCGTCCCAGACGAAAACCTTTTGATCGGCACTAAAACGAAACGCCATCTATTATGCATTCTATTAAAACATTTGTATAGAGTACAAAAATAATTCTGCCAGGAGCCATCAATCTGATCTGACAGAATCAATTTTAATTATATTTACAGAAAGTACTTGTACCCAAACGAGTAAGTCATAAACGAAGCAACTATTAACTTCTTTTAGGATCTCCACACATAGAGGACATCCTGTATAAAGGGATCCGATAAATACAGATGCAATAGAAGGCTGGATCTTCCATAAAAACGTCTATTCGATAACATATTGGTATGGGAATGGTACTGGAAGTTACAAACGCGGGGATTAGTCGATGACTGGACGGTAGCTAGCCCACTGCGTTTAAATGGTTTTTGGACAAGGCTTATAATTTGTTTACCTACTGTAACTGAAAAATACTTTACATGTATCTTAGAAAATTATAGAAATGATTGAATTTTGGCTATTTAAACCATTAAAGGCAAACTACCTAAATTTTGTTAATTTAAAATAGTTTAACAAATTAATAATCTTAATAATTTTAAATTTACAATATGCACAGTATTTGCAGTATGTACCTATAAAGTAGATTTTAGTAAATTAATGAACTGAAATTAATGAAAGATTAATTAAAATTATTTAAAAAATTAGATGAAAAGTTATTTATTGGCAACAATATTGACTTACTGATTATGTTTTTTGTATATAAAAACAAAGTGATACAAGTTTCACCTGATGCTAAGCGAAATCCTCTTCTAACAATGCTAGCAATACGAATTAGGTATTTTAATATTGAGGCGCATCATACTGCCTACATTTTCCACTGTGTTCACATACGTTTATAGCCAACATCGAGCTAGCTGTTTAAACATCTGTACCCAGATATTTTACGTGTGTGGACCATAAAGGAGGCCTATGTAAATATTGGCCTTATTCAACACGGGATCTTGATGCGTTTATACGATGTATCGGTTTTGAAAAATGTTATCTGTTTTGTGTTATTTGCAAAGGCTAGAATGTGTAATAGAAATTATTTAACTGCTTTTGGAAGGTTACAATGAAATAATAGATGGGTGAATTTTCTTTTATAAGTACAACTAGTTTTCATGGCTCTGCGTGCGCAGCCGTGAGTATTTAAAGACGAAAATTTTGTTAATTATATACACACACCTCCCTGGTGAATCTTTCCAACTATAAATCAAAGCTGTATCTTACCTTTCTCTGCTGTATCTTAGTAGTTAAGCAAAATGCGGCGGCATTCGCAAATTTTGAATAAAATAAATTTATTAAATAAACTTAAGTACATTATATACTTACGCCAAATATCACTATACTATCACTTTTTTTTACATAACATAGGTAGTTTAATGATTTTGAAGTACAGTATTCTATATCTAAATATTTTTTGAAATAAATTATTCTAGGTATAATATACATCTGGTAGAACATTAACTCCCGTGCTCTGGCTACCTCTTCGGGGATGAAGGCTTGAATCTATGTAAATAAAAAATGAGCCATTACTTAAAACCAATTTTTTGAAATTTTATGATTGCCTCTGTCTCTCTAACTGTATTCATGTAGAATTGAGCTCAGAATTGAGATTAGTTTGGCATCCAGCTGACTAGTTATCATGATAGCGACTATCTAGGCTGTTATTTCAGCTTGAATTTTGGACTACATAGTTTGTATTAATTTAGTCGCAGCGATGAAATATATTGCACTTAAAGTTCAGTAGTTAACAGAAAACTTTAGCCTTGTAATTAAAACAATTTATTTATAATCTGGCATCTTAATCAGCCAAACTCAACGGGATAATTTTATCGTCTCGTTATCTCGTATGGCATGTGACATATATCTATATGTCTTTCTCGTTCTTGTATATTTTGAAGCGACTGACTGTAAAATTAAAATATATGTCTAGTGTCTAAGTGCATGTTTATGAATCATGTAAAATTTCTTAGCGATATAAGAAGAAATAAAGAACAAATAAAACAATTTGTGATATTTAATTGGGTATTCTAGACAGATATTAGATGATGCGGAATTCACGGTAGAATTCAACCAAGCGGCGGAGATGTGATGTAGTTCCATTAAAAGGATTTTTAACTTGTTTTTGAGTATTTCTCAACAATCTGAAAGTTCTATAAACTGAAATCCAGGCTCGGTTTCGTCTCAGAAAATAAATTCTATGTAAGAAAGAACATAATATTCAGTTTTCATAAAATGCAGCGGTAATTTCTCCACAAAGATATTCCCGTTTCCGACTTTACCTAAGAGTAATAAATTAAAGGTGCTTGTCGGGTTGACATCAAAGGATCAGGCGGTAGTTTGTCACCGGCTACTGGGAAGCTCCGAGAGCGGGGTTTGTTATGAGGTAAATCTGTATTTCCCACCGTTTTCCTAGAACCGACTTTATTATGAGGGGTGGTGTTGAAAATGTGATAAATTGTTTATGTGTACGACTGGACTGTATGTAGCAGTCAAAATGTTAAATCCGTTGTTTTACAAAAGGGCACGTTTTCTGATTCTGTGGATTGATGTTTTACCGGAATGTTTTGCGATACGTTCAAAAAACGGCTAACAATAAATACAAATAGTTAATTTGGAACGAAATACAATGATACATTGACCAATAAGGAACGATGACTACTGCAAAAGTTAGATTTAAGCAGTAGTAGCAGAGTTAGCACCCACCTTCTTAACCAGTAAGCAATGGTTCCACAGTTAGTTAAAATGACATGCTTAGCCAAACTGTAAATGTAGAGTGACAATGGTGTAGACTATTTTTTTGTGTACTTTGATACATTGGTCTACATAAATCGAAATCAATTGGTTAGACCGAGTTGGTTAGGCTGAGTCAGTTAGGATTGAACAGTAATCACGGTCACCCAAACAAAGTTGGAACATCTGTTTTAATAAGCTGGTATAATTAAAAAGCTGGAATTGGTAAAATATAAATAAAATATGTAACACCCATTTAAAAATTATCATGAAATTAATTATTGTTCGGGCTGTAGCGGTTGGAAGTTATTTCTCATAGATTTTAATTATGCTAAAACGTAACACCATTTTCGTCTGTCTCTTTAGAAAACCGTGTATACTTTGGTACCATTATGCAGTTTTATCATGTTCTGAAATAATAATAAGAGGGTTATTTTCCATTAAAAGCTGATTTAATCCACCGTTAGTACTATATGGTCTTATATGAGAATTTTTCAAGTCATCTTCGAGTCTTGAGAATCGTTGCCAGTACGTTGACTTTCCTTCACTAAGCCGAGGTAACCAGAACGGATGGGATTGTGCAGAATCCGTGAGAGGTTTCCTGGCGACCAATAGAAGTGAGCCTTTGTAGTTTGTTTGAAGGCAAATATTGCCGTCCCAGATTTAACTTGGTGAAGATTTGCGTGTCCTATTTGCTTTCATTAAGTACACACGAAAATCATCCGAAGCCGGTGAGGGAGTGACGCAGGGCGGCTTTAAGCCATCTTCCTTGAAGTTTTGAAGATTGATGACGTGCTGATAGTTAGGTGCACTCTCTGTACATTGTTTTACGTATGGAGAGTATTATTTGTTAATCAATACCCTATTAAACACATATAGAATAATATTTTTTATTTTTTATTAACTACTTAAAATGAAATTGATAATTTTTGATACCACAAATCTATAGTTTTGACATTATTTAAGCAGATTCAAATTCTATTTGATTAATTTCTTCTTTCAAATCTTAATAAGTAAAATATTTAAAGGTAACCAGTGTAAAGATGATAATAAATATTCACGAGAACCCCATCATAAAAACTATAAATTCCATAAAAATATTTTCCATCTTGAATATAACAATATTAAAATACACTATATCTAGCTCTAAAAAAGAAATTAAGGATAAAAATATTGACTAACACACAAAAGTATTGCATATCCTACAGTAGGATTCATGGTTTGTTCTTTCATTGATTTAATGGATCTTAATAAACGCAATTGCTAGTGAAAATGTATTTACATTATTACAATTAAAAAGCAAGGTAAAATTTTACACTAATTATGTACACTACAACTTAAAAAATCAAACATCGCGGTTTCCCAAATATCGAATCTTTTCCTAAATTATCGGAAAAGTACAAGAAGAATACTTTGGCGATGCCAAATGAAAGGGATGTTAATACTCGTACATCTAAATATAAGGCATCAGTCCTACCACGGATTGTGACATAGCTTTACTAGCCAGTAAAAAAATATAGCCGTGACACAGCCACACACAGATGTGGAAAACTGGAGGAGCATGACGGCATAAGAGATCATCATGCCTTTTGTCGTCATGGCATACGAATCGGTCTTACACTAAGGCATGGCAATAGACGTTTCACATTAAAAATCCGTGGCGATGTCTCCCAGTGAACGACTTTGCCTTATATAGATGTCGTATAGTTGACAGCGGGAATTTATTTTTATAGTTAGACGGTAAAAAGCGCTGTGATTTGATAAAATGCGTACCGTTGCATTAAAAACAATAGGTAAATTAAGAGTTACCCAAACAATTTAACAAGGAACAGTGTGAAGTAAAATTTAGGTATGGACCTATTGAAGCAAAATTTTACTTGTGTATTGGTGACAGTACCAACTTTTCCGGACACACCTTAATCTCCACAGTCTTCTACAAATGAAGTATTGAAAGAAATTTAATAGTTGAATCAAAACGTTCATATCATTCAACTATTATGCTGTAGGTCGTGGGTTCGATTCCCACCTAGGACAAATATTTGTGTGATGTACATGGGTGTTTGTTGTGTCGGTTTTAATATACAGTGTATTTACATATGTATATTTAAAAAAATAATTTAAGTATCCTATTAGTTATCCAGTAGTACAAGCTATGCCTAGTTCGGGGCTAGATGGCACTGTGGTGTTCACTAATAGTTATGTATTCCTATAAATTCTATGAGAAAATATCGCTTGCCAATCGCTGCCTCGTACGGGCGCAGCTGTGGGACAAGTGCCTTCTATGTATTCGTTCGATATTTGGTATTAATCATTTCTGTGGCCACGCATCACTGCTTCCTTTATATTTTCACGTTTATGAGAGAAAAAGAAGTAAATATTTTAGGTCTTAAGTACTCTAGCTACTTATAGCCTGTTAAGACAATCATTTTATGGCGAGTGGTGGCCGAGTAGTAGACCCGACTTTCAATTCAATACGAAGGTCACTGGTTCTAATCTGGAGTAGAAGTGTTTTTATATTTTATTCTATTCGAGTCACTGGTTCTCTCGAACCAGAGTGGTGAAAGGATTCTAAGTGCACCTCAACGAGGCTCCTTTCGTGCACTTGACACTTGTCTTCGAATTTTTTGTTCTAAGAAATGTCGGTTTCCTCACTATGTTTTCCTTCACCGTTTTGAGAACGTGGAATTGCGCACAAAAATCTTTCAACGAAAAACTAATAGGTGCACGTCGGGATTTGAACCGGCGACCTCCGGATTGAAACTCGGGATCAGTTACCACTAGACCACCACGTTCTCATAGAAAACATATCTCGGAATGAGGGGAATTCAATTCGCAGAGCGAATCGAAGAGCATTCTGACAACTGGATATTGAGATTTTAAATACACACATATTTGGTCAAATGGTGAAAAAACATGATCTCTGCCTACCCCTCCGAGAAACAGGCTTGATTTTATGTATGTATGTATATGTTTGGTTACATCGCTACTAAAAGTAGCGAGTGTGTTGACGCTCATTCATATTTCGCCTTGTTTTTTCAGCTTTATTTATACGAAACGAAGAACAATACTTTCATATGGAAACGATGTTTTTCTAAGAATATGTTTAATACTGGACGTTGTTCTTTATGCCACTAATGAGGAGTCACTTGGATAGAGGTCAGTATGTTTTGAATAGTTACCAGATAATACACGCAACACCACACTGAGATTGCTGTAGTAAGTTCAGGTAGAATATTTTATTGTTCACTTATTATATTGAAAGTTCACAGAAGATCCGAAGATCACAGATACGAAACCCGCTTCGAAACATTAAAAAAATATATAGTATCGTAGTAGTTATCCTTCTTGGTGCCAAGCCTTGTGACAGCTATACAGTAACAATCTGGCCTCATAGCTCAGTTGGTAGTAACGCTCCTACTGTGCAGGTCGTCTGTTCGATTCCCACCCAGGACAAACATTTTCGAGACAACATACATGATTCTTCTGTGTCTGGTTGTTAATATGGATTATATGTATTTACAAAGAAAAAGTATGTAAGTTATTCTGTCAATTGTCATGTTTCCATGATACAAGCTACGCTTAGCTTACTTTGGGGCTAGATGGCGCTGTGTGAAATGTCCACCAATATTATTATTATATATTTTTACCTATAATACATTTTCTAATTTATATTAGTAATAATATTAAGCGGGATTAATTTATAATATGCAAAACTAATGAAGTTAACTTTCCCGAGGCAATGCACTGCAACAGACTTCCAACTACAAATTATTTTTGTCGAGTATGATACGGGTAGCGTTAAAACTATACAATTTATTTTATCAATGTTTTAATTGAATTATATTTACGGGGTAAACACAGTGAGTGCGGTTGCGAACCAAATTGCCTATTTCGATTTTATGCAACAATAACCTCTGCTGAATCAGTGAGCATTTTGATTTTGATATTTGCATAGTGAATTTAGTGCTACGATTTATATATTGCACTAGCTGTTGCCCGCGACTTAGTCCGCGTGGAATTCGGTTTTATCACGCACCCCTATTTTATCCCTCGGAAAAGTAGCCTATGTTACTCCTGTTACATCCTGTTACCTATTACATCAGCTATCTGCCAGTGGAAGTCCCGTCAAAATTGGTCCAGCCGTTTCAGAGATTAGCCGGAACAAACAGACAGACAGACAAAAACTGTAAAAAATGTTGTTTTGGTATATGTACCGTGTATACATCCATATGCATTTAGTAAAAAGCGGTTATTTTAATATTACAAACAGACATTTGTATGTATAGTATGTATGTACCTATGTATTTGTATTGTATTGTATGTATAGATAACATAAATAAATAAATAAATAATAGTGGACATTTGTCACAGCGCCATCTAGCCCCAAAGTAAGCTAAGCATAGCTTGTATCATGGGAACCAGACAACTGATATAATACATATATACTTTTCTTTTGTAAATACATACATATAATACATATTAACACCCAGACACAGAACAGACATCAATGTTACAAATGTCACATAAATGTTTGTCCTGAGTGGGGATCGAACCCACGACCTACAGCGCAGAAGGTAGGATTACTAACCAACTGAGCTATAAGGCCAGTCAAACATTGTTTTCGGTAACCACAGTATATTATTACTACTATATTTTTATCAAATAATTAGTAAAAGAAGTCGAACATTCTCAGTTTGTCTCATAAAGGTGAACTAAAAGAATACAGTTTGTGGATTTCCGTCTCGGCACAATGTCCACTGCTCCAAGCCATGCTATTATGATAATGTGTGTCACAGTAGTCAGGCGGTACCCGGAAAACCAACCACCCTCATTTTCCGCTCTCGTTGCACCCGGTACATCGGATACTACGCGGATTTTCCGCCCTCATAAATACAAAATGTTTTTATAGCAGGATGATCCCTGCAAATTAGTCTACCGAAATCGGGGTTGCTCAAATTAAGGTTATAAGATATTTTTTTACATTTATCCCGGTTTAGTTCTGCTGTATAATACGGAGATTTTTGAATGCATATTCTCAGGTTTTTAGTAACTAGATGCAATCGCGGCTTCTCCCGCGTGGAACACAGATTGTGTTAGACAAATCCAAAATAATTTTTAATTCTACACCACTATAGACAATTGCAAGTAACCAATTTTAATTTTTAGTTTTTAGCTTGTAAAATATTCTATATATTCGTCTATATAGGACTGGCCTCACAGCTCAGTTGGTTGTAACTCTGCCATCTGCGATGTAGGTCGTGGGTTCGATTCCCACCCAGGACAAACATTTGTACGACGAAAATAGATGTTTGTTCTGTGTCTGGGTGTTAAAATATATTATATGTGTATAATTACAAAAAGTATATAAGTATTCTATCATTTGTCTGGTTCCCATGATACAAGCTATGTTTACGTTACTTTGGGGCTAGGTAAATGGCGCTGCATTAAATGTTCACCAATATTTATAATTACAATAATTTATTTAGTCGCATACTTTTTAAACCTTAATTGAATTCGTTATCCATAATAAAAGCCTTAAAACATAAAAAGTAATGGCCTGAATGAAGTATCAAATAATGTTATTCACAAAGACGTATGTTATATTTTCATAGCGGATGAAAGATGGAGAAAAACAACGGAAAGAGTTTTATATGTCGTTATCGTAAAGTGTTGCGGAGAGTCACAATTATTACGAGCACATTGTAACATCGTTTTATTTATTTAGCGGAATCTGTAACGAGTATTGAAGCTACTTTTCTTAACGCCCGTTTCAGTTAGTTAATTTCATTTAATTTATAATAACTTAATTTAATTTGATTTGATTTGATTTTATTTTATTTAATCTATGGACATTTTAACAACGTGATTTGTCTGAAATAAATGATTATTATTATTATTGTACACCATGAAAATAGTAGGTATAATATTTATTGAATATATCCTATTCCAAAGCGTGTTATCTGACCTGCGACTCGTTTAGACATTTCGTGTGATAAATGATTTGGAAAAAACGCATTTTAAATATAGTTTCAAAATATTGAAGTCTAAAAAGTTGCAAGTAATAAACAATATTGAAACATTTACAGAAAAGTATGCAGGTATTTTATCAGTTGTCTGGTTCCCATGATACAAACTTTGCTTAGCTTACTTTGGGGCTAGATGGCGCTGTGTGAAATGGCCACCAATATTTATTTATTTAATTGTTTACAATTACATACACAAAAATTTTAAACTTCCTAGTACTTTCAATTTTAAATAGTGCCTAGTTCACAAAATGAGTGACGAAAATTGAAGGGCACTGTAACCTTTGACCACACTAATTCAGAAAGCCAGTGATAGCAGTTGCCAGCTTAACAACCAGTCTATAGCTAATACTGTATACTCTGAGAGCATGGGGATTGAAAGCGTACTTTTATTTGAAAAGCAGCCATCGCAGAGCATTCCGGTCCAACATAAATTAAATTATTTCTACATATTCATGCAAAAGATAAGGTTTTATTTCAGTTCATGTTTAAATTAGTCATTTTTGAATACACGGAACTATTATACGATTATATAATAATATGAAGAATTCATTTGATTTAGCGTGCACAATATTGCGATATTAAAATGGTGAAGGAAAATACCCTGTGAAGTGTACGAAAGGAGCTTCTTCGAGGTTTATTTTATCCTATCACAGTACTGGGTCCAGTGAAACGATTAGTAAGTACACTAGGATTTCCAGTGCAACTGTGCCAATCAGGAACATAAAATGCTTGGTAACACGACCTCATGTAAATATTAACAGAGTACCGACATTAAAAGAGTTCCGACAGAATAATCTGTTAGAAGAAGGTATTAGCTGATCCATTTGTCAAAATGTAACGGCAGTGAGCTCACTACTTGCCGTCTATGTAACGAAAATAATGTAAACCTCATTGAAAAGAAGCCAATTTTCAACAGACTTCAAAAGAAAAAATATTAGATTTAATTTCTCTGCGACATAACGGTATACTACTTCAGTTTCCATTACTTGTGTGCTACAGAATAATACCGCTTAAATCCTTTATTGTTCAAAATCTAGGTGTAAATATTTAACCACCAGAATACAGTGTTGCGGTATGAATTGTCGGCTGGTTCTGGCAATCAGCTCAATGGTTATGTTTCAAAGTGCGTAAATGATTCCGAATAACATGAAATTACGCAGTAAGTTTACGGTTTTCATATTTCATCTACTCTAGAAAAAAACTATTGCTCGCACATATTCCTATATCTTGAAAATTCGAAAGGTAATAAAATATAATAATTATAAATATTGGTGATATTTCACACAGCGCCATCTAGCCCCAAGCTAAGCAAAGCATAACTTGTATCATGGAACCATACACCTGATAAAATACATATTTTTTTTTTGTAAACACATTTACAAATTTCATATTAACACCCGGACACAGAACAAACATTTATGTTAGTCATATAAATGTTTGTCTTGGGTAGGAATCGAAACCACGACCTACAGCGCAGAAGTCAGGGTCACTTCCGACTGAGCTGTGAGGTCAGTCAAAGATTCAAAAATGTTCACAAAAAATCTTCAAAGTGCGCTCATAGCGTTTAATTTCGTTTTTAAGATAGTGAGTTTTCGTTGTAAATAATCTGTTCAACTTATTTTTCATAAGCACAAGAGCCCACTTTTTTTACTGCAATATTGACTTCTCTATGAAATATCATGAGGATTTTTTTTATAGTAGATCAAATTATACAAGCTGTACTTCAAACAGTAGAGAAGACAGTAGTGTATGAAACACAAATCCACTATGTGAATTCTAGAGGACAATTAATAATCGCTAAGTGTGAACGGACCTCAAACTGTGCTGGCAAATCTGAATAAATAAAAATGAGTTTACCCGCGCGTCTGAGGACCAAGTTTCAAAGAAAATAAGTATATTAGCGCGGATTCCATTCAAGGTGTGGATTAAATTATAAACTAGAGACAGGTTTCACTTTTCATGCGCAGTGTATTTAAATAATATTTTTATATAAACTCCTATTTGAGTGTGAGTTATTTTCGCATTGTAAGTTTTTTGTGTTGTGTTGTGTTCCGGGTTGTGTGTGGACAAATAGAAGTAGTTTCTTTCTTTCTTTCTTCCATATGGGTTGCTTTTTATGGGTACGAGTGGTCATTAAAACAATATTTATTCAAATTTTTGGTATTTCGCAAATTATTTAGACAATTGTGAGGTTTTTATTATCTTATAAAAAATAGTTATTGTATAAGTTTAATGGTTAATAGTGCAAAAACAAAAAGAAAATGACCTATCTAGATAAACCTGGAATGAAATATTATCTACCATTGAATCGATCCTAACCGTCAGACTCGTTTCCAAAAAACTCTTCTAAAGTCTAAAATTTTTATTTTAATAAATCACAAGAACCATTTAACGTAACTCCAAAAAACACTAATTCAGCCAGTAGGTACTCGGCTCTGGGTAAATATAAGAAGGACTAAAATTAATTGGTATCAATTACTCTATGGCATAACGATCAATTAAATGATTTGACTGAAGCGGACATCTGCACATAATTATAGCGCTCTGCCGTATCTCCTCCAGCATTTTAGAATAAGAGATTGCCTGTTGTTGTATATGCTCTGAGTTGTAGGTGACGCCATCTGCTCATGATAGCATAATTTCAGCTGCCACTATTGGTGTCATACTGTGTGGTGAAAAATTTGTATAAAAATATAGTTAATAATAAAAAAAATGTATCAATATGACACTGAAAAAAAATATGCTTCCTGGCTGTTTGCAAAAACGAGACTTATTCAGAGATGAAACTGAATTTGTTAACAATACCGAAAAATATATATAATCTTTAATATGTTTTTTATTAATTAATTAAGTTAGTTTTACTAGTTTTATATACTATACTAGTTTTTTTTATTAATTAGTGCATGAAAGGAGCCTCTTTGAGGCGTACTTTATTTTCACCACACTTTTAAAAACCATTGAAACGTATACTAGTAGAAGCAGTATGGGTTTTTACTTTTAACAATATGTGATAACTAGCTGTTGCCTGCGACTTCGTCCGCGTGGACTTCGGTTTTATCACGCACCCCTATTTTACCCCTCGAAAAAGTAGCCTAAGTTATTCCTTGTTACATCAGCCATCTGCCAGTGAAAGTCCCGTCAAAATCGGTCCAGCCATTTCAGAGATTAGCTGGAACTGACAGACAGAAAGACACACAAAAATTTAAAAAAAAATGTTGTTTTTGTATATGTACCGTGTATACATCCATATGCACTTAGTAAAAAGCGGTTATTTTAATATTACAAACAGACACTCCAATTTTATTTATTTATATAGATTATAGGCAATACTAATATTACGTAGTTAGGATGTCAATAATAATATTTTTATCTCAAATGCGGTCCCTATTAGATATCATTTTGTTTGCGTCACCTTTAGCCGCGTTATCAAGCCAGTTAACATTAATTGAGACGAATATAAATTAATGACGCGTACGAGAGAGACAGACATATACGTGTTTCCCCGAAACGTTTTTGTTGTTGTATCACGCGAGTATTAAAGCGCTTCAATTAAATTGGGAGGAGCGAAATTGAAACGAGTTTGCGTTCGCGCGTTGTTCAGACGTCACCGCGATGGCCAACAGAACAGTTCTGTTCGGCCTTTTGATATTGTGTTTGTCACTGTATTTAACTGAGTGTGGTCGCTCCGGAGGGGGTCGAAGCAGTAGCAGAGGAGGCTCATCCTGGGGAAAGGGATGGGGTGGTGGATCATCAGGCAAATCTTGGGGATCGAGTGGAAGCAGTTACAAACCTTCCTCGTCCTGGAGTAGCGGTTCAAGTAGCTCGTGGGGATCAAGCGGTAACAGCTACAAGCCCTCGTCATCATGGAACACAGGCTCCAGTGCAAGCTCTTCATGGAATAAGCCATCTTCATCTTGGAGTTATCCTTCATCATCCGGTCTATCAGGTACTGGGTCAGGATCTCATAACTATCCATCTTCGTCATCTGGATTATCAGGATCTGGTTCGAGCTCAAGTTCTTGGAACAAACCATCGTCATCTTGGTCATATCCTTCATCATCTTCCGGCCTATCTGGCACTGGATCGGGATCTCACGGCTATCCATCATCATCATCTGGATTATCTGGATCTGGTTCAAGCTCAAGTTCTTGGAACAAGCCATCGTCGTCTTGGTCGAACCCTTCATCGAGCAGTGGATCACATAGCTACCCATCATCGTCATCAGGATCTCATAATTATCCAGGATCAACTGGCCTATCTGGATCAGGATCCAGTAAGTATCCGTCATCTTCTGGAACGCACAGCTATCCATCAAACACGGGATTCTCCGGAACAGGTACTGGATCGGGGTACAGGCCTTCTTACGGAAATACATACAACAAACCTACAAATACTTATCAAACCAACTCAGGATATCACGGATCGAGTGGGTACTACATACCTCACACGTATCACACTGCTCCTCAGCATTATTATATCACGCAATACAGAGACTCTGGAAGCAGATACAATGATTTATTAACAGGATTGGCACTCTACAACCTTGGACGTTCGCACAGTCACTACCACGATCATTATTACTATGATGACTACTACAGACACAGGTATTATTCTCCATCCAGTTCTGGCTCATCTAGCCATTCCAACTCAATCTATTCGAAACCAAATGATGAAGCTCTCTGTACTTTAAGAATTAAAGAGAATGGCAATGTGAACGCTCTAAAGATACCTTGTGAAATTGTATCCACTTTCACGGAGGGCAGCAAGCAGGTAACTGAAACAACAAAGACGGTTTGTACAACTAACGTAACTGTTATCAACACAAGTACTCCTGTGAATGTCACAGCGAATACAACTACACCGGCTATTATTGGGAATATGACTGAGTCAAACGTAACAGCAATAAGCACGAATGACACAACAGCTGTTATGGGACTCAATGGTACTGAAACCAGCAGTATATCTCCTAATAAGAATCCAACACAATTAAATGCAAATTGGACAGATAATATACAAGCCATCTTAAATAGTTCTGGAAACTTCACAGATATTCGTGCATTTTTAGCAAATGTGACAGCAACGTTAGGTATGTATACAAGAAATGAAACTACTAATACTAAAGTAAACACACCAACTGTGAACATCACATCTCCAACCATAACTTCGAAAAATACCACTGATGGTAATGTAACCATTGAGACTGTAACAGTGACAGGTACTCAAAAGATTATAAATGTAACAACATGTTCAACCAGTCATAACTATACAGACCCGTTGAAGGTAACCTCTGGTGGTGCTATCGACCCCTCCAAAATGGAGTGTTCGGTAGACATCAGAACCAAAAATGCTCATATTCGGAATGCAGTCAACTGTAAAACTTTGATGGAATACGCCAAAATGCCTGAACCAAAGAAGGAGGATAAACCATTGTTGCCTCCACGGGAGAAGTTGAAGACTTGGCTTAACAAGCCTCCTTGGTGGATGTCTATGTTTATCGCTGTTTAATAATATATTACTGTATTTATGTATTATATGTAGTAGATATATATGCCACCTAACTGCCAATCAATGCGAACGCTGAAAATGTCGAAAATACTAATTAATGGAGTTCCGATACTAAGCTTCGATTGTAACAAGATCATTAAGAGTACTTTGTTTATACCTATACGTAATAAAATATGTTATTTTTTAGTAAGACCCAAAATGATGAGTTGTTTTCAATAGAAAGTTTTACAGAAACCCAGCAATAAGTATATTTTTTATTTACGCTGTCAACCACACTTGGAAGCAATATTAGAATAATCTTGTTTATTTTGATTTGAAATTAATCAGTTACGTAAGTATCAATACTAAATGTATCATCGTTTTAAGTTTAATTTTAATTCATATTTGTAGTGTAATCTAAATATAATGGATGCATACCTAAGTCCTTTTTATCACTTCATAAATACTACGGATATTTAACTTTGTTCGATGTATAATAAGATGCAAACTATGCTATCTCTAAGTACCGTTACAGTGTAGGCTGAACAACAATGATCTAGGTAACACATCTGAAACTGAAAATAATACTCACTGTGTTGTTAATAGCGAAACCACCGCCTCATTACCAATCTTGGATTGGGGAGCTTGTATACTTTAGATAATTATAATATTTTTTTATTATAACTCGAATTATTTAAACGAACTAAACGAAGTTTTATTTCAACACATGTTTTTGTCTCATCTTTGTCAAAGGAAACTAGTTACTAAATAGTTCATAAAAATGAAAAATAATTCTTGATATTCATAAAATTCATGTAATCTTACGTTTTTATTACAAGCTTTTAACTTGCAATGTACTTATGTTGGCTTAAGTCAAAATTTACAAATGAATTTTGAACCATTGCCCTTAGCCCGAATAGACTGAAATTTTGGTAAACAGATATATGTTATATGTTTATAAATATTCCTATACTGATGGGACCTTTCGTGGGAAGACCAGGAAGAGTCAGAAATAAAACCAGGAAGATTTCTCATAAAAGCATCAAAAATACAGGCAGGAAATAAATTGTGTTATAATGAAACCTTGTTAATTCTCACGAACTGGACTCATTAAGCCCAACCACTTTGGCAGGTGATTAACTGTGAATCATGAACTTATTTTCGTAGTGAATCATTGGTGTTGGTGTTTCTCATATGAAAATATGGAGCGCTTTTTATTAAAATGCTGTAAGAATTTATTATGTACGTCCAACTGAGGCTAACACGACCTGCAACTTCTGAAAATGGAGTGAACCCAAAAGAAAACTATTTCCAAGTTCTAAAATGAATAAATATAACCAAATCACGTTATTAGTAAATATATGTACATTAAGGCACATGAGATATTCCACCTTCGCATCTCATGGTTACGGGCGCATACGCTGTGACTTTGGTCTTGTTGTACCCAAGTAGGAGAGACTCAAGACGTATTGCTTGTTATGGGCAGAGATTACCACCTCGTAAAAAATATATATGATATTTTAAGTCTCACAAAGTAATTAAGCAATGACAATAATATACTGATTGACTGGCCTCACAGTTTAGTTGGCAGTAACTCTGCCTTCTGCGCTGCAGGTCGTGGGTTCTATTCCCACCCTGGACAAACATTTGTGTCACGATTATAAGTGTTTATTCTGTCTGGGTGTTAATATGTATTATATGTATGTATTTACAAGAAAAGTATATGTATTCAATCAGTTGTCTGGTTCCCATAGTACAAGCCATGCTTAGTTTGGGGCTAGATGGCGCTGTGTGAATTGTCCATCAATATTATTATTATAAAATTATACTTGGCGCATAGTCTGATAACAATATTCTAAACATAAAATAACTGACCGTAATAAAATAGGTATGTTAAGAATTTTTCTATTGAAATAAGGACAATAAATTGTTTAAAACGAAACACAGAAGCAAGCTTACAGCAAGCTCTATCGTTCGATTGGCAATCGCAGCACACTTGGAGATTTCGTAACAGTCGGCGAAAAGGTATATAAACTAGCTCAGGTAAGTGTGTTTGGTACCCGCAACCTCAGCGTACGTGATCTGCCGCCGAGACTAGTCGAGTGCAGAATAACTGATAGTAAAAGTCACCTGGCAAAGTGGTTGGTCTTACATTTATACAGCTGTCTATGTTCTATCCTGTATCTTTGTATTTAAACAGATTTAAGTAGACCCAAAATAAAAAAAGGCGAACCAGATAACTCACCAAATACAAGTATCATCGAACCGCAGAAGGCATTATTTGCTACCGACTGAGGTGTTTCTATTCTATTCTAGTCACTGGTTCTTTCTTCTGCTGAAACAATTTTAAGTGCGCCTCAATGAGGCTCCTTTCGTGGACTTGACACATATTTTCGAGTTTTTAGTTCTAGGACGTGTCGGTTTCCTCACTATGTTTTCCTTCATGAGAACGTGATATGGCGCACATATCTTTGAATTGAAAAACTGATCGGTGCCCGTCGAGATTTGAACCGGCCACCTCCGGATTGAAACTCGGGGTCAGTACCACTAAACCACCACGCTCACTGAGGTGTAAGTTCAGTGAAATACATATTATAATTATAAAACCCAGACATGGATTTCTGTTATCACACAAACGTTTTACCTGTTGCGTAGGAACCTAAAATTACGAACTTGTAAACAAATACTCATGTTTTTCCTTGAATAGTATTAATATGATGATTACATTTATTGTAACTGTTATAATAAACAGGTTTTTGATTCAAACCAGTCAGGCTATATACTGCTTTCACCTTTGTATCTTATCATCTCACAAACGCGCGGTGTAGTGCACAAATATCTCAACTATGCACCAAACAGTACCAAGGAGTTTCAAAAACTTCTCCTTATCTTAATGGGTAATTAAACAGAAATTATAAGCTCACTCATTGCAGAATAAATGAAACTAGAAAACTTTACTCGGGTCCGATCCGCGACTCCCTCTCGGTTTTCATATCGGGAGTTCGCAAACTTTCGGTCCCGTATGAAAGATTTTACATTCTAAGTCATATGTTACTTCAAGTTCCCTATCAAAATTACCGAAGTACCTGAAAAGCAAAGAATGGGAATCGTCATATTATCACTCCGATGTCAGTCTGTCTGTCAAGACCCTTTTAGTCAGGAATACGTGGCAAATGGTAAATGCCTACTCATTCCATATAAAAGTTTGTACGGAACCCTCGATGAGCGAAATGACTCGCACTTGTCCGGTTTTTAAAATTACTTTGTATCCCTTTGATGTTAAACAACCTAGGTAACTACTAGGCCTCGCTAATTATATCCTCCAATATGATTACTACCACAATATAATTTTTTGTATGTTTTACTGGACCACTATACTCGTATAAATGTAACTTTTAGTAAAACAGCCCATACATCGTTAACATACAAAGGCAACAAAACCAAAAAACAAAAACAAGATTACTATGGTAAGTTATCTTGTTTAGATCTATGATATAAGGGTCCAACATAACAATATTTAAAAATTAACTTAAGACACTGAAATCAAAGCCTAAAGCCGGTTTTGAAAGAAAAAAGAAAGAAGTTTCGCATGAGTATTATCTGTCACGGTCAACTAAAACGAACACTTTATTGAAGCAGTGTCCTTTCCAGTTATCTTTTAAAAGTAATTAATTATTTTTTAAACCAGTAAAGCAGCGAGAATTATGGAAAATAATACCAATACAATACCAATATACTTTTTTCAAGTCGGACGATATCGTACAAATTGTAGGTGCTGTCTCACTAGCCCAAGCCCCATTTAATTCCGAAACATTACCATTTTAATTTTGTATATGTCTAAAATATATTTATAATTACATAACATATGCATATTTTAAGAGCAGTAGAACTCGCCAAGTTCGTCCGGGGAAGTACTGCCACCATGCCCATTTCTGCCGCCAAGCAGTAACGCGTTCACGTTTCTGTGTTCCGGTTTGAAAGGTGTGGTTGCCGGTGAAATTACAGGCACATGAGACATTCCACCTACACGTCTCATAGTTACGGGCGCATACGATGCGACTTTGGTTTTGTCGTACCTAGTAGGGGAGGACCCAAGTCGCATCGGTTGTTATGGGCCGAGGTTACCACTTACCACCAGGTGGGCCGTCGGCTCGTTCCGTAACTACATATCATGAAAAAAAAAAAATTTTTTTGGGCTTTTATGATCTGAAAACGGTGACTGGGGAGGGGATGGTACCTTGTGTTCGATGTATTGGCGGCCTTCTCTGCATCGGGTAGTTTCAACGTATCCCTTGTCTTTATACAATTTTATATATTTAGTGTTGATTTTGGCATAAGGTACATAGTGTATTTTTTTAAGAAATTTCGATATTTTGAATGTTGTATTATATAACCATGTATGTAAATAGCTCTGGGTAGAAGCTCCCTTATTCGTATTTTCTTCGAATATTCGCTATCGGTAGTGTTTGAAGTTTTAATATCCTATTAAGATGAATCTGACATAGTTTATGAAGCGTGAATCCAACTTCTGGCGTGATGAAACATTATAAAAATCTCTGATAGGAAACTTTTAACGACGCTCTTAAGTCTTAACGATCTAACAGAAGTTCGAAACTAGAGAGAGCGAGTGAAATTAAAAGTCTTGCTTGCACCCCTTTCCGTGATTTGATTATGGTTTTTCTTATTAAGGCACCTATGTACTTAAGGTAGGGACCTTAATAATACTTAATGTTACTTAATGTATGTAATAAACATACATAGGTAAAATCACGCCTGTTTTCCGGAGGGGTAGACAGATCTTGGTTTTCCACCTGCTACGATAATATATTGCTATTTATATACATTTTATTGAGCCGTTGGGTATGAAAGCTAAAGAAGTACTTACTTTGAGATCAGCATCACTTAAGTATGTCTTTTTATTGCTTTGTGGCGCCAACAGCTTGTCTACGTCTAACAAAAATATTATTGTAAATAGTTTTTTTTTTTTTATGTGATATAGTTACGGAACGAGCCGACGGCCCACCTGGTGTTAAGTGGTAACCTCTGCCCATAACAACCGATGCGACTTGGGTCCTCCCTTACTAGGTACGACAAGACCCAAGTCGCATCGTATGCGCCCGTAACTCTGAGACGTGTAGGTGGAATGTCTCTTGTGCCTGTAATTTCACCGGCAACCACACCTTTCAAACCGGAACACATAAGAAATGGGCATGGTGGCAGTACTTCCCCGGACGAACTTGGCTTGAATAGAACTTGGAGTTCTATTGCTCGTTTTTTTTTTCTATTGTGGTTTTGCAATAAAGAGTTTTTGTATTGTATTGTATATCCATCTTTCTAGAAATTTAGAAATAATAGTAATAATAATTGTCTATTTTAGACAATAGAATCCATAACAATATTACAAAATAACTAAATTAAAGTTAAAGCTTTAGCTTAAAATCTAAATTATGTATAATTAAAATCAAAATTATGTTTAAAACAGTCTCTATTTAAGGGAGGTGGAACAAAATATCATTAACAATAACAAGTTGTAGGTTAGTAAGAAAATTCGAATTATTGATTTATAAATTTCATATTTAATTTTAGTGCGCTATTGACTACAAAAGGCTCTGATAAATGTAAAAGTAAGTTTTTTTTTTTTAATATATTGGTTTGACGTTTGGCTTAGGCGATTAGTTCGTACGCCCTTGCGTACGAGATGCGTATTTTAGAATCCAAGCAATAAGTTTGTTGAAATTATAAGATAAACTGTAATCAGCAGCTCGAAAAAATTGTCTAAGACCGCCATGTTAGACGATTCACTTAAAAATGATATCTTTTTTTTACCGTCAAGATATAATAAAATACCCATTTGTGTCGTACAAATAATAAAAGATTTATCGGCAGTGAAACCTCAATTTGCTGGATTGTCTCTTTACGACATTTTTGTTCTTATTTTATACTACCTGTGCGCCATTTGGCCCTAGTGTACTTAGTATAAAATAATTAAATAAATATTGGTGGACAATTCACACAGCGCTATCTAGCCCAAAGTAAGCTAAGCATAGATTGTATATTGGGAACCAGACAACTGATATAATACTTATATACTTTTTTTAAATACTACATACCTATACTTGTAGTATTAGTCGTAGTGCTTGAAAAATGAATTATAAATCTAAGAACCTTAGAGCCAACTGAAGAAACCAATTTGAATCACAGATTAGACACTTTTCCCTTTACTTCTGTAACTTAAGCCAAATTTCAGCGCTGGAATTAACTTCAAAACTATCAACATCAAAAAATAAATAGTAATTTGGGTTGTATATCAAATAATTTAGAGAAAATTATAAAAAAGCTTCAAACAAAGCGCTTTTACGTGACCCCTCTCAAGCTGATGGCATAATTATGGTTTTTCCACCTTTTTGACCAATAATTTGTATCCAGTGTGCGCAGATCCTTAGGGCAAATAAAGTGCTTAGGATAAGTGAAGAAGCAGCAAAGTTGTCAGAGACAAAAAGCAGAATACGTTGTTGTCACGGAAACGAACGCTCTAGTGGTTCCAATGAATAATCTTTTGGGCAAGAGCATACGTGCGACTTTTTGGAGCGTCGTTCGGCGATTTTATGAATGCGTCGATACTGATTGCTATCGTCGTCTTGTTCGTTAGCGCATGTGCCTAAACCTTGAATAGATTTGTAAATATATATACACCTTTTATTATTTACGTATATGTAAGTATAATATAATGTGAACGAAAAATAAATCGTAATTGAGATGTAATGCGGTATTTTCTGCAGTAATAACAAAACAACGATTCGTTGATCTTTTTTAACTTAGGCATGGGGAGGTTCCAAGTCGCATTGGTTTGCGATGTTCACATTGAGACCTGAGAGATGAAAGGAACGATTTAGAAGATAAAGTAATACCTCACTGGAAACGTGTTTTTTTTAAAGTGGTTTGGTATGCTATATAATAAGGCCGAGCAGTAAAAAAATTGGACATCAGGAATTTTCAAAAAGCTTTAAGCGACTAAATTACTAAACTCCTCGTTGATGAAAAAAGTCGCATGTTCATCTTGCCCACGGAACTACAAATTCGAGTTGAAAAATGTACCCTACCGTTGGAATATTTGTCAACATTTATATTGGACCACAGTGAAGCAGGGGTGTGTTAGTGCCCATTATTAGATACATTTTTAAATACTTACACACTTCCCATGTATTTTTTGTGTCGCAGGTGGCCTGGACACCTGACATGTAAAAATATATAGGGGGCAAAGATGAAATATCCCATCTGTTTACTTCCTCCTAAAGAGCGTGGTGGTTTAGTAGTACTGACCCCAAGTTTCAGTCTGGAGGTCGCCGCTTGAAAGCCCAACGTGCACCTATGAGTTATTCGATTGAAAGATTTATGTGCGCTATACCACTTTCTCAAAACGGTGAAGGAAAACATCGTGAGGAAACCGACATGTCCTACAACTAGATATTCGAAGGCATGTGTCAAGTGCATGAAAGGAGCCTTTTTGAGGAGCACTTAAAATCCTTTCACCACACTGGTTCGAGAGAACCAGTGACTCGAATAGAATAGAACTTCCTCCTAGACCTAGAGAGGCCTGTTTTTGTAAACGTTTGTACAAAACCAGATTCAGCTAAAGTTGTCTTGCCCTTATCGATCATTTGTTTACATGTGAACAGTTCAAGGCCATTGTAGTTTCGTATTATCACGATTATAGATTAGGAACTCATGCGAGGAGATCAGTATAATTATGGAAAAAATTATGAAGGACGTAGTCTTTCGAATTTTTGTTGTCCTTTGTATTTTCTTATCTGTTTTATTTCAAACGAATACTCAATTCGTAGCTACTACATTATTTAATGGCTCTCCAAAGGGATAAGCTACTTTTGCATGAAATCATTCAATTTCTTTGTTTTCTGAATGGCTCTTCAGTTTGAACGGTAATCACTAAAAGGGCCCATTTTATGTGTCCCAGTTTCGTTTGCCTTGTTGCTTTATCATCCGATTGAAATGAGTATTTTGTTTATGTCGTATTGTCGAACAAAGCATATTGAAATGGCATAGTGAATCTATCATGGATATATAAGAATTAAAGTCCTGTCTGACTGGGCTGAAAAGGATAATAAATAAAAAAAAAACTTAAATTATTAATAATAACATTTCGCTATACATAACATAATAATAATTCGACGCATACCTACATATAATCTTTTAAACTTGGCCCAAATTAATTTTTTATATGTATAAAAAGGCTAATAGGTTTTTTAAACTAAAATTCTGAAAACATTATTATATTTAGTACTTCCATTTTTAAATAGAAGTAAGATTTGCTTGGACTACAAATACAAAGAGGTTGATTACGTATTTAAGGGTTTTTCAAAGCAAACCTCATAAAGGAGTGAATTTATTAATGTCAAAATTGTTGAGTAAAGGCAATAGCATCTTACTGCGAGAACAGAGAGTAACAGGGGGGTTGATTCATGACATTTGTTACGAAATAAAATGAAACACGTTCAAGAATTTGGAATCTAAACCTTGAAACTTGAATTTAGGTGGCAATGTTTGTATGTATGGAAAAAAGCAGGGGCATACCTAAGTCTATCGTAGATAAATTATGGTTTCTATTATTTATTTAATTTTGACAACAAATGCTGTTTAGTATTACCATCGACCGACGTTAACAGAATGGCATATGTTTATATAAGGTGTACTTATATTTAGCGTGGACGTAACGAAACTCTAGCATATAACATAATAGTGTAAAATATAAAGAATAAACGATTTTAAAAATATACGCCCTTCGATCTTCTTGTGTGAGAGGGCAATAAATCTCAAAACTCTCGAAGGGCAATATTTTTGTAGAAGGGCAAGATCAGCCGATTTTATTACTCTAACATGTTATGTCGTACTAATGTCTTTCAGTTTTTGGACGTTTTATGACCGGGACTACAATACCCCACACAAAAATCGTAGCTTTAGTGAAAACCAACCTTATTTTGAAGGAGGAAAGAATGAAAATCGGTAGTATACCTTATTTATTGAGGTAAAGTAGGCTAAATAGAGATGTCTAAGTTTTCTGTATATGGTTGCTTCAATGAAAAATTCAGACGCAGTGCGTAGATATGAATGTGACGAGCGAGCTGGGCTCAAGAAATGGACGGAAATTATTATTTGAAAGAGACATAAGGTATACAAGAAAAATTGTAAAGATAAATGTAATTAACTAAGTAGAGAGCTTTCACTACTTTGTTATTGGTGTGAAGACCCAATGACACGAATAGTTTTAGAAGTGTATGTTTTTTTCCTTTCCTTCTCCGATTCTCACGATGTTTTCCCAAACCATTGTGCGAAAAAAAGAGAGGTTTATAAAAAAACGCAAAAATATTGAGATTTAAAAAATAAACTTTCAAGATTGAAATTTCGAAAGTTTGCTTTTCATATTTGAGTATATATCCTCTTCAAACACTAACAAATACTGGATTTTATTCTCAGTGTCCTTGTATTGAAGTAGCTTTCACCATCTGCGGGGCTTGAGACATCGGTCAAATATATTCTGTACCTGGACACAAAATCCCGAATTTTTGTCGTTTTGAAAGATTCGCTTTAGAGGTATTATTGATATTTTTAAATGTAAGTATTATTCTTCAATGCAAAATATAAAGATTAAACGGGGTTATTATAAATGATACAAAAAAAACTTGCCTGTTTAACTTTTTTGTTTGAGCTCCATTTTACATTAGGTTTACAATTTATACATGCGTTAAACTGATAGTATTAAAAAAAAAACAAACGGTCAAGAGTGTGAGTCAGCATCGCGTAAGTGATCCTGAAGTGAATTATAAAAGCACATTTTTTCGGTACGGAACTTTCGTGAAATCCCACTCGCACTTGGCCTATTTTCGACACCGTGTGCATGTCAGACTTGTTTTATTCTGTTTAAGCAAACTTTGATACGATTCATTCTTCTCTGTCAAATATTGGTTTCGATGCAAAGCTGCAGACTCAACGTATTAAGGAGTAATATTTATTTATATTATATTATATTTATATTATTATTACGTAGTACTGCGTTAGCGTTACACCAATCAAATTTATTATAGAAAGTAATGGTTATATAAGTTTATATTCACGTCTATAACCCAGTATCTCACTAATAGTCGCAGGCTATATTGTATAATATATAAAAATGTATATTCTATTGTAAACTTGAACAAGTGTGTACTTGGTTATGGAACACGGAAGGATTTCCAGCGAAAAATCCTTGGATGCAGTGAATATACGAAAAGATTTATATTTGAGGGACAGCTGAAGAGAATTTTTATCCTGTTATATTTATCAGAAATGGGGTGGTGGAAATTGATTGATTGATGGAAATGGAGGCGTAACAAAGAGGATTTCGACGGGCCTCACAGCTCAACTGGTAGTCTCTCCATTTCCATCTGCGCCGTATACCGTGGGTTCAATTCCCACCAAGGACAAATATTTGTGTGACGAACATAAATGTTTGTTTTGTGTCTGGGTGTTAATATGCATTTATGTGTATGTAAAGTCAAAGTCAAAGTCAAAGTCCCAAGTCGCATCGGCTGTTATGGGCCGAGGTTACCACTTAACACCAGGTGGGCCGTCGGCTCGTTCTGTAAATGTATTACATCAAAAAAATAAAAAAAAAAGTTACAAAAAAGAGTATATAAGTATTCTATACGTGTAACGGGTCTTCGAATTTTCAGTTGTAGGACATGTCGGCTTCCTCACATGTTTTCCTTCACCGCTTTGAAAACGTATTGCGCACATAAATCTTTCAAGTGAAATAAGTCATTGGTGCATGTTGGGATTCGAAACAGCGATCTCCGGATTGACTAGGGGACAGTACTACTGGGCCACCACGCTTTGACTCACGCTCGTACTCGAAACAAACCAAAACTTAACCCAAAATAATAAAAATTTAAAATTTAAATTAAAAATATTTTATTGTCATATTTAAACTAAAATGTGCTCACACTGACATAATATATTCGAACACAATCCAAACTTCGCTCAATTAATGAGAAAGTTGCCGGTGGATTTCATGTGGACAATGTATTGCAAAATGCAAATTGCATTAAACATGCAGTAAAAATAGTGTTTAATTTTATCCTTTGGAATTAATAACCGCCAAAGAGCATTTTTTAAACTATAGCCTTTAGTCTAGTAAGCGAGAGATCCTGAAATTTAAGATTTAGACCAATAAATTGTAACTAAAACAATTTAAATTACTTTGTTATATAATTTTTATTCGTTAGTAGTCAAAAATTTGCATTTTGTGATATGAAGGTTGCCTGCTTATTCTATCAAATGTAGTTTCCCATTTGTTTAGTAAATTAAAAATCACCCAGATAGCCAACATGCCGCATAAGTTCCTAATTGCTAGCAATGTAGCTTCTAACTATCCCAATTTTATTACCTTTTCGCAGTATTTTTAGGGTTTCAACTGGGCTTTCCTTTTATTAGGCAAATTGTGTAATTTATTTCTAATTATTCCAGTCAGGATTTGTTATGTATATGTGACGAATGAATACTTTGCAAATTGTTTGTATGTTAGTTACAAATAGCATGAATTAAATGCCTTACTGAACAAGCAGGAATTATAAATAAATAAATGAATATTGGTGGACATTTCACACATCGCTATCTAGCCCCAAACTAAGCGTAGCTTGTACTATGGGAACCAGATGACTGATAGAATACATCCATATACTTTTTTGTAAATACATACATATTAACACCCAGACACAGAACAAACATAAATACTCTTCACACAAATGTGGTTCCTGAGTGGGAATCGAATCCACGACCGTTCAAAAGGCAGAGTTACTACCAACTGAGCTGTCGGGTCTGTCAATCTGTGAAAAGAGTTAATTGCTAGTTTAGTACAAAACACTGCATGTGTATGTTTCAGTATATTTTATTGGCTGTTTCCTCTATAGATTAGGTAAACATAATCTTTCTTGTCTACTGTAAGCAATTCTATACTGTGCTACTCACTTGGACTATAAAATTAGATGTGTAACGTGTGCAAGCTAACCCGTTCTAACTTTGTATTCAATTGCTGTTGTCTCTGGATGTCCTACGTGGTTAGAGAATGGAATATGTACCTACTATTCAGTGTTGCCAGATATATTTATGTTCCTATCTGCTACAACATTCTCATAGGTTAGAGGTGAACATTTATCTGTATTTGTGAGAAATTATACTTGAAATTAATTTCCATTTTTTTGCTGTGACTTTCCTGTGCATGCGTTGAGAAAATAACAGGGATCTAATCACTTATGGCGTACATATAAAAGAGATGCCTTTCGGGGTGAAAATAATTGTCTTTATTTTGTAAAACTCACTTCTTGTAATGGCATCTATATAATAAATGTAATAATTGCAACTTGTACGAGAACAAGACGGAAAATAAGTCTAATACGAAATTAAAGCGGAACAAAGGTAAATCTAATTAAAATAATAAGAAATGCCAAGGAAGTGCTATGAAAAAAAAACAAGGCCTAACTCAGGTCTAACACTATTTGTTAAGGATAAAATCAAACCATATTAATTTCACTCTGCAGATATGGAAACCCACCATGAGATACTCATCCTCTTGTTACATACTGAATGAACAATACAAATGTTAAATATCATTTCAAGAATTTTATATGCTCTTTAATAATACTCATTCATAGCAAGGCGTTGGGTAAAGCGATACGGAATAATTAATTAATGAATTATTCAAATTGCACGTAACTTATATCTTTTAAGTTATAACCTAAAATCAGCTATTTCAAGCAAATATAAATTATATAAATTTTGGTGGACATTTCACACTTTGCCATCTAGCCTAAATTAAGCATAGATTGTTCTATGGGGACCAGATGACTAATAGAATACATATATACATATATATAAATATATATTAACACCCAGAAACAGAACAAACATCAATGCTTGTCACGCTAATGTTTGTCATTTGTGGGAATCGACCCCACGACCTACAATTCAGAGGGCAGAGTTACTACCAACTGAGCTGTGAGGTCCAATTTTTACATGACTACTACTACTAAACATCATCACTCACTGTCTTATACCAATGTGGTGAATGGATTAAAGTGCGTCTCTAAGTGGCTTTAATTATGAAAATCAACAGACAGGGTTCAAACCTGCAACCTCCGGATTGGAACTCAAGGCGTACCACTGGATTACCACTCTCTTTTGAAATGTTTCCACTTAACCTACGTATTTGAAAATATTTCTTTGACTACAGTAAATTCATTTCAAGTATCGCAATTTTATTGATATTTATTTTCTGTGTTTACATTAAACAGATCTTAGATATTAACGTAGAGACGTATTTTATAGATAACCGACCCACAATAAATTATATCTTGAGCAAAAAAGGTAGAATAAATACATTAAGGTTTTTTATTACATTGTATTCCTGGCTTCTGTATCGAATTAATATGATGATGGAGAGCCTTTCAGGGTCGGGAAAGGATGAGATTTATTGTCGGTATAATAATTATACCTTTTCTAGATTCATTAATGTTGTTAGTAGATAATTAAGAATGGTATTCCACTACCGTATAGGTTACTTAGATAAATTTTGTTTTATATAAATAAATAAATATAATTATTGATGGACATTTCACACAGCGCCATCTTACCCCAAAGTAAGCTAAGCATAGCTTGTATCATGGGAACCAGACAACTGATATAATACTTTTTTTTTTGTAAACACATTCACCTATATACTTTTCTTTTTTGTAAATATATACATATACCTACTACATATTAACACCCAGACACAGAACCAACATCTATGTTCGTCACACAAATGTTTGTCCTGGGTAGGAATCGAACCCACGACCTACAGCGCAGAAGGCAGGGTTACTACCCATAGCTGTGAGGCCAGTCAAATACTTAATATAAGTTAAATACTTAATATATGAGAATATTATACATTAGTTGGAAATTAAAGCTCAAATGCCATTTATATAGAGGTTGTGCTGTAACCATTACAGTAGAGAGAACGCCAGTAACAATATTAAATTGAAAATGTTTATATGTGTGTATACACATTTTCTGGTTTTAAAACTTTACTTTAAACAGTGCTGTGGACTGTTAAATATATTACACACTACCTGTTAAATGTAATACAGATTACTAGCTGCGTCCCGCGGTGTTACCCGCCGTGAATAAGTAATCGCACGGGAACACCGCACTTTTCCGGGATCAAATTAGCCTATGTGTTAATCCACAATATAAGCTATCTTGGTACCAAATTTAATCCAAATTCATTCAGCCGTTTGAGCGTGAAAATGTAACAAACATCCATACAAACTTTCAAGTTTATAATATTAATAGGATTCAAAGTGAAATGTGATATTTCAGATTTTCCATTATACAATTTTATCTTAGTTTAATCATTTCTTTTATTTTCTTTTTGCCGTGTGTGTTATCGAGTTTTCTTGATGCAGCGAGCTACGTACTCAGACAAACTTTGCATAAAGGTTTCTATCACTAGTAATTCCAAATGAATATTCGTAGAACAACATGGGTAGTATAGTGATTGGTGTATATAATTCAGTGCTTAAACTAGGTAATATGCCCATGGCAATGTCTAGCCTAGTCTGCTCCAACGCTTGCCAACCAACCATAACAGCAATCATTTGTTAAATCATAAGGCCGTTTACTTACGTGCACTGTCTGCATCCGACGGCTATAAGGTTGGAACAGAGATGGATTACAACCAATCAGTGCCAGGTCTATGCCACTAATATAGAGGTAGGTATTTTTTTTGTTTATTTTTTTTATATGGGTGATAGAACGAGCTGACGGCCTACCTGATGTTAAGTGGTAACCGCCGCCCGTAGACGCGACGAGTGGTGAGTTCATCGCCTCGTAAGAATTCTTAAGCAATACGACTTAAGTCCTATCGACCAAAGTAGAAGATGACTCAAGTCATATTGCGTTGCGTCCATCACCCCGAGACGGGGATGTTACGTCTCATGCGCCTGCAATTTTACCTATATATATATGGATGGACATACATTGAACAGGCGTCAAACTAAGCGATAAGTATGGGTGACCTTATATTTTGAGTATTATTGACGTTTCCTAGCCATTTCTTCATGAATTCTATGGAAATAAGGTTTTTGACTTTGACTTAAAAGGTATATTTTAAGGGGAGGTCTTGAAGGTATATTTTTAATAAGCGGTTGCTGCCTTAATATACCATTCCCTTATATTCCGGACATACCTTTACCTTACGACGTTTCTCTTCGAAATTGAGGGAACACCAAGTGATGAAAGGCTAATTACGGACTATTACTATGCTAATTACGGGTCATCCTGTACGTATGGGAAGTAGCAATTGAATACTTTAATATGGAACGTCGCACACCCTTCAAACAGGAGCAGCCATGTGAGTGTACCTCATGGCAACATAAAACAGAACGGAGGTCGTATTACCCCAGATAAATTTGAGTGATGTCCGATTTATACCTTTTTTATGATGATCTAATTAACCAATGATCAATCGCCCCTAACCCACGCACAAACAGTTGGTTTTTGACAAAAGTATATATAAATACATACATACATAAAAATTCAAGCCTTTTCCCAGGGGAGGTATGCAGAGCCTCAAAGGGTCACTTTTCACCATGATGAAAACGTAGACGCGACGAGTGGTGAGTTCATCGCCTCGTAAGAATTCTTCGTAAATAGATATAACTTAGCAAATTCTTATTTCCAGTAAACTTAATACCTTAATAATTCGACATTCAGGACACAATCTTATATCAACGTAGTAACAATTCCAGGCAAATATAACAAGATTGGTTATTCAATTCTGTGTTCTTTTTCTGACATAATATACTTAAATTCGTAGTTAATATTGCGTGAATGAAATGTTTCTTCTTCTTCTTCAGTTCTTGAATAAATTGGTAATTTATGCTAGTAGTACACCTTGTTTCTTGTATTTAAAATAATTATCTTAGTCCTGCCCACGAAGCTGTAAGCGCACGACCCTGACGCAGCATTCAGTATTAACGATCTTAAATCCACCCTCCAATTAGCCTAGACGCCAAACATGATCATTTGGAACGATTAGATTAATGTTGGCATTGTGTTGCTGCTGCGTCCGCACTGAATAACATGTTTATATAGCTTTACCGATACGACATTGCAGTCAAATTAACAAGCGTCCCGCTAGATACATCTGAATGACATTTATAATGTCAGATTTTAATTTATTACACGATTATGTCACTAGGACTAGTCTGTTGGATGAAAAATGTGTTGATATTGATCTTTTCATATTTGGTAGCATGAATTGTCCAGCTGTGATCCGATGAGCAATGGTGCGAATTGAGGGTCTTGTTGACGTGTAATTTTCCGAAAAAATTTAGGTATGTGCTCAATATACTAGATTTTAATATAATTTTGAAAACAGCTGTGAAACTGGTTTATTCTAACAAAACTTGCTAATTTATTCGGCATTTATCAATTCGGATTAAAAGTCCATGGAATAACCTAGCCCATTCAGCTCTCACATGCCAGAAGTCGAATTGTGTATCTAAATTGAGACCTTAAAAGTTCTTGTTCGCATTATTAGGGCACTAAAATAAACGTTCCTGTAAAGGTAAGGCCATTTATGGAATAACCACATTGCGGGGACGGATAAATGGAATTCAACAACAACTATTTAATTTAATTTGGTCGTATAATAGCTACTGCAGAAGTTTCAACTTTCGATGGATAAAATACAACATTTAGCGCTCAAACGGGGTACACGCAAGAATATTTGATTCAAACTTGAACTCTATTCCGATAGTACAAAGACTAATTGGAGTGAAGATAGACGTCGACTAAACTTTAGCAGCACGTATCTATTCAAATAAGCAATGTTGATCTTCTGAACGCTTAGTTTCAAAGCTTAAACGGGTTCAAAGTGTCAGGGATCAGTGGAATCACGTCTTAATTAATGATTTTGTCTAAGCTATTTTAGTTCAAATCGTATCTTTTGCGACTAAAAGCGTTGTACGAGTATGTTATGTGAATATCGATAAAATCAATATCGTAATAATGATAAAGAAGTTGTGATAGGGGCGTTGTCTCCGGAAAATTTGTCATCGAATATGTGTAGAATATATTGACAGGCACACACAGCTCAGTTGGTAGTAAGTGTGCCTTCTGCGCTCTAGGTCGTAGGTTCGATTCCCTCCCAGGACAAACATTTGTGGGACGAATATTTGTTCTGCGTCTGGGTGTTAATATGTATTATATGTATGTACTAGCTGTTGCCCGCGACTTCGTCCGCGTGGAATTCGGTTTTATCACGCACCCCTATTTTACCCCTCGGAAAAGAAGCCTAAGTTACTCCTTGTTACATCAGCTAGCTGCGAGTGAAAGTCCCGTCACAATCGGTTCAGCCATTTCAGAGATTAGCCGGAACATACACACAGACAGACAACAATTAAAAAAAAATGTTGTTTTGGTATATGTTCCGTGTATACATCCATATGCACTTAGTAAAAAGCGGTTATATTAATATTACACACAGACACTCCAATTTTGTTTATTTGTATAGATTTACAAAACAGTATATATGTGTATTCTATCAGTTATCTGGTTCCCATTGTACAAGCTATGCTTAGTTTGGGGCTAGGTGGCGCTGAGTAGATTGTCCACCAATATTATTATTATTATTATTATTATTATCATAAAATATTTTGCTATATTATGAGTTCCAACGTGAATACTTAAAGCTACCCATGCGAAGCCAGGTCAGGCGGCTAGTACAGAATTAAACGATGATACAATTTTGGTCACAATACCTATAATTCACGAAGGTGTAATAAACAGACCTGGCAGTATCATAGAAAACTATAAAGTAACGCTATATTATGAAAGGAACACGAAATTGCTTGTAGGAATGAGCCTATCACTCGGGATGTCTGTTCATTCATTTATCACGCGTGGGTATGTCTCTTTATAAGTAGACAAAGGTCGTGTCTTAGGTATTTATCTTAATATCTCTCGTAACTGACTATAGTTTCCTGCAGTAATAGCCGGTCAGTGTTTTAAAAATTTGTTCGAATGTACCCCGTCATATAAATTTCTTACCACAAAATATGGCTACAAAATGTAATTATATCTGCAAAAGTACCTTTGATTGGCCTCACAGCTCAGTCATGGGTTCGGTTCCCACCCAGGACACACATTTGTGTGACGAGCATAGCTGTGTATTATATTTAAGTATTTACAAAAAAATAGTACATATGTGAGTATAACAGTTGTCTGATTCCCATGATGCAAGCTATGCTTAGTTTACTCTGGGGCTAGATGGCGCTGTGTGAAATGTCCACAAATATTTATTTGTTTTATTTGGCCCGTAATTATTTTATCTACTTACGCCCAATAGGTACCACATTATCAAAATAAAGCGAAGAAAAGGAAAGTTAACTTCAAACCCCGTAACAGTTCAGTCTAAAGGTTGCTGGTCGATTTCCTTACATCTGAAAATAGTCCCATATCCAGTGTTTTTCCACAGTTAACTCGTATTTTCCGATAATTATTAACAGTAATTAACCATAGACAGTTAATAGATAGAATTCCTGAACAAGACGGTAGTCAGCCTAATTAGTTGTTTGGCGACATAACATCTACAAAACTAACTACGTAAATGTTAATATCGGTATATGAAGCTTTCGTAGTAAAGTTTTTGCAGACAGCCTAGGATGAAGAAATGAGTATATACTAATTAATTCTCATCTGTAATAGATGATATAGCAGCGGTAAAACTCACACCAAGTTATTCCGGGGAAGTACTGCCACCATGCCCATTTCTGCCGCCAAGCAATAACGCATTCGCGTTACTGTGTTCCGGTTTGAAAGGTTGCAGTTATGGGCAGAGGTTGCCAACACCAGGTTTTCCTCACAATGTTTTCCTTCAAAGTTTTGTGAACGATGTATTGCGCACATACATATTTCAAGTGAAAAACTCGTTGCTGCGCGTCAGAATTCCAACCATCAACCTGATACTTGGGGTCGGTACCACTAGCCCACTCTACAAAAACTAATATTGGTATTTGCACTTACCCAGCTGTTTCTATTCACACTCAGATATCGCTGAATAATCTAGACCTAACTGGTACTACGTTAGAGGAAATTTAAAACGAAAGGTCCTGAACTACTGAACTCGTAGTTAACCTTTCTCTTTGACAGGGAGTTAGGCAAAGGAAAGTGCTGACTAAGCTATAATAGCGTGGCTTTTGTCGCTTTAGGTGTAACTGGCCAAAAGTTTGAAACGGAAACAGGACAGACATCTGAAATAAACATTATTAAAAATACATATATAGATAACGCATGCAAGCGCAGTTTTTATTTCATGACTTTTTCATGACATACAGTTTCTATTCTATTCGAGTCACTGGTTGTCACGAAACAGTGTAGTGAAAGGATTTTAAGTGCATCTACAACAGACTTATTAAAAAACATTTCAATGCCTGTTGTTTCAAATTTTAAGCGTAGACAACCCCTACTTATGGAAACACCTGAGTAATATTGTACTGTGTCCTTGAATCTCACACATGGAGATGAAATCATGTGTTTGTCACTGGCAACAATAACTTTCAAACTAGGACACAGTAATGCGATAATGTTTGGTGGCAATAATAGGTGGCCATAGAGGCCGTACTTCCCTGTAGAAACTTCGCGCAAGTTCTCGGTATAGGATTTTGGTGATACAGAATAAGAGAAAGATTATAGTTTATATTTTATATTAGGCATCGTAATACAGTAGCAAAGTATTATTATATACCTACATTATATGTTATGAAGAACTGTTCTAATAATATTACTGGTAAAATTTCTTAGCCTAAGCTCATCCACGGTAAGCCCCTCCTCACCTGCCTCTCATTACTGGCCTCAGAGCTCAGTTGGTAGTAGCCCTGCCTTCAGTGCTGTAGGTCGTGGGCTCGATTCTCACCCAAGACAAATATTTGTATGATGAATATAAATGTTTGTTCTGTATCTGGGTGTCAATATTTTTCGCTCTTTCATTTTCCCCACTAACGTGCTATATAAATATTTTAAGGTGTTAACAGTTCGGCAGTTATTTATAATGAACACATAGTACTAAAGCAGCACGCAGCCCTTCCCTACAGCACTGAACATACTAACAAAAGACGGAATGATAAAGTGTGTCCGCAACAAACAGGGTTAAAACATGATTTTATATCCAAATTTTACACATTCTTAGGACCGCTTATGTACAATAGACTGAGTGCGTTATCTAATGTTTATCGCTTCAATTACAATAATTGCAAAAAATCCTTAAGGATACCCTCCGAAGTATGATAACTTCAAAGACTTTGGTGGAAGCAATTTTGTAAATAATCCAGTGTTCAATTCACGCTAGTCGTATAGACAGAATATATGGTATACTTACTATGCAAGCAATCAGCGATCGAGTATGCAATCACAAGCACAATGCGAAGTGTGTGTGTGCAAGTAAAATTGAACCTTATTTGGTACATATCAAAGTTTATATCAAGTCAGAGAGACAGCACTCCGTAATGAACACCAACTTTGTAAGAAGTCCTCGACTATTCGATGGTCCATTCATATTTCAACAGGATCTCACATCCTACAAAGGATTGCAAAGGAATATGATGTTTTTTTATGTGATATAGTTACGCCGGAACGAGCTGAAGGCCCACCTGGTGTTGTATTTTTTGATATTTTTATGACTGGACAATTTGCTGTTGGCCGCAGATGCCTTGACAGCGTTTACACGGGCTTTTAGTGAGAGTAGCGATACTGCTTGGCGGCAGAAATGGGTATGGTGGTACTTCCCTGGACGAACTTGGCATAAGTTCTGAAATAAGCCAAATATTGGGTTTTCTGCCTTGTTTTAAAAATATAGAACAAACTTGCAACCGAAACTTACTCAGCTCTATTAGGCTATAATTTTTCAGTAAGTCCCTGTAAGGAAATTAATCCTGCTACCATATGATTCTGTTAGTTTGCACAAACAGTGCCTCCAAATCCAAAAAAAAATACAAGATTTAGGAATTTCGAAATTGACTGGCTTCATAGCTCAGTTGGTAGTAACTCTGCCTTCTGCGCTGTACACACATGGATGACAGGATGTCTGGTTCCCATGATACAAGCTATGCTTAGCTTACTTTGGGGCTCGATGGCGCTGTGTGAATAGTCCACCAATATTTATTTACTATTTGTTTCTTTTGAACATAGATAAGTGATGACTTTGAATTACATATAGGATAATTTATATCCCCGTTCTATGAGGGCTAAGCCGCAAGTAGAAGGTAGTTATAAAACAAATTCATATTTACTAAAATTAATTACTATTAAATTCATTGTTTTGGTAGTAAATTATATTATACCTCTAATTTCAACTAGTAACTTGATTTCAACGTACACAGTACTTACGTATGACATATCATAACGCATTCATTCCTAACACAATACCAACATAATCAGCAAACGGTGCAGTATTAAGCTGCCAGTCCACAGAAAACGTATCGCATGCACTTATGAAATAATTTATAGAGACTTTTCAGCCGCGAATTCCAAATGACATGACATCAGGACGTTATCGCAGGAATAAGCATGACAACTGACCTTTAAAAAAAAAATCTTTGTCTTGGGTATCAAAAACTACAATTAGGAGTATTTTAATGGATGCTAATTAAACTAAAATGCCACTATGCCACGTGATTCGAACTCATTTTTCTTGTGTCTCAATTGGTTCTTCAATCTAGTGGCTCATTGAGAAGATAGATATAATGTAGGTTTAAGCAGTACATAGTTTCATACCCAATATACAGACGACTTTTATCATGACACACTCCAAAATCTATTTATAAGCAAACAAGGACAGTGTTCTGTTATTCAAAGGTCATTCGATTGGTCGATAATCTTCAATAGAAAACATGTTATTTACGACAGCTCGTACTGAGTTTTAAAAAAAAATGATTGTCTGTAAAGTCGGTTTACTGACGATAGTTGAACGTGACAACGTCTTAAGAAAATACTGATGGAATGGTAGCATTTTTCAAAAGAAAATTTTAATTTCATTTGTTTAATAGAATTGTATGTATATAGAGAAGGAGGTAATTGGAAATCACAATGAAATTGATCAAGTTAGATTTATTTGTACGCATAAATACAATTATGTCAATTTTTTTTGTACAATTTAATAGTTTTACACTGCACTTGATACTCGATCAAAACATGTAAATGTAAGTATTAGCAGCTGTCCACGCAGACGCATCGCTCACTCAAGTAGGAGAGAGACGGATGTCGAACGCTGCCGAACGCAAAGGCCGATTGTGCTTCTTTGTCGCTCGTTCCGCGCTCTCGCTTGCACTTGCACAAGCCTTACATGGAACGCCTCAGAGCGAGGTAACGCCGCATGAGTCATGTTTTTTCGTGCGTGCAGCCGGCTCTATCGAATTATAAGACGTTTGTCACGTCAAAAAGAATTCGCTTAATCTCGCAGATTTAGTCAATTATAAAATTGTAACTAGCAGCTTGTCCACAGTTGCTTTTTAACACCATGCCCCATGCCGCTACTGTCTGAGCATGTAGTACTGAGCAACGCTTCATACAACGGCGCTACGAAACACTACGAAACCGGTCTACACCGGCTCGGTCATTGCTCAAGCTAAGTACGTCGTCTAAGTTTTCGTTTTACGTTTTATTAAAAGTGCAATAGTAAAGAATAGAAGAAGAAGAAGAAGAGTAAAGAATATTGTTTTAGTACAAAAAAGTAATTTTTTATAAAAATATTCTGTCATCCAACTGATCAGAGATTTGCTCCTGTGCCAAACCTACTAAAATAATAATATTGGTGGACAATTCACAGAGCGTCATCTAGCCCCAAACTAAGTTTAGCTTGTACTATGAGAATCAGACAACTGATAAAATACTTTTTTTTGTAAATACATTCGTATCAACACCCAAACACAGAACAATCATCTATATTTTTAACACAAAATGTTTGTCCTGGGTGGGAAGCGAACCCATGACCTACAGCGGAGAAGACAGAGTTACTACCAACTAAGCTGTGAGGCCTGTCAAAAATACCAGGTTACATTTTGTGTACCCATAAAGAAGCTTTGTCTCTGGTCCATTTCTATACTCATGTGGTCTGAGTCTGGGGAAACTAAACTTGAAAGGTAGTATATTAACTTTTGTAACTATATTATGTACAACATAAAGTATTAAGTGGTGGATTCGTTCGAGAGTGTTCTCATTGCACTCTGTTTATATGCAGAGTGGATTATGTAAAGAGTTGCGATGCAGTAGTAGACGTGTACCTTAAAACATGCCACAAATGCTTTGCATTCTGAAAAGATACGATTCATTAAAATTCGCCGGCGCGGTCGAGATAATGATAATGATCGCGCCGCACCGCGCACTGCTATCTATACTAAATTCAGTCAATTCTTAAGCCAGCCGGAATAAACATCACTGTATTTTCTTTTTGAGAAACTATTTTTTCAAAACCACCATTTACTATCAGTTCAACAAAAATACAACGAGTCTAAAACTGGATTATATTGTCGGAATAAGTGTTTTTTTTTAACAGTTACTATGGGAACCAGACAACTGATAGAATACCTATGTACTTTTTGTAAATACATATAATACATATTAACACCCAGACACAGGACAACCATCTATATTCGTCACACAAATGTTGTCCTGGGTGGGAATCGAATCCACGACCTAGCGCAGAAGCCAGAGTTACTACCAACTGATCTGTGAGGTGTGTCATATAGAAGGCCGCATTATAGGGATCACTGGTCTGAAATAAATGTTTGTTGATTGTGTGTCATCTCGCTTTTCAAGAGTATCCTCGTTTTCAGTGTATGAACACAAGAAGCTGCTACGAATAAATGGACCCGTTATCATGGTTCCGAAACTCCATCAGCCAGACCAAGATTTCGTTCACAAAAAAGAAGTAAAGTGATATGAACGTATAAAATTTAGCTAACAGACTATCTTGGAACTTTAGCGGCCGTAATCTACCTACTAAGTGTAACTCCCCAAGTAAAAATATATATCTCTATCCCCACTATCTTGTAATTGAATAGGTTAAAACTGGGATTACATGTGTCCTTTTGTTAACACGGACGTCGAATATGTCCAACTTTTTAAAGGATTATTTTCTACCTAAAGATATAATAGAAATCCATAGACAACAATAGAGCACATCACTTTTAAAAATTGATTAATAATTTCTCGATTTGAACCAACGGCCTCAAGATTGAAATCGGTGCTTACGGAATAATATGAAGCGTTCCAGCCTTCCGATCCGTGTGTCAGAGCAACCCTCTGTCCTCTGGACCCACAATCCTAAGCAGCGCCATTAAGATAACAACGGTCTACAGCGATACGCACAATAATGTGCTCCTAAGTGATTGTGGATACCATACAGTGGGCGAAGGCTCGCGTTAAACTTCCTGGGTTCGACATGCTGTGATTCCAAAGTGTCAAGATCACGATAGTAGATTGGATCGGAAGTGACAAATGAAAAAAAATTATGCTCATTGAAACTATATTTAGATATTATCGGATAATATTTTATCTTCTTCTAAATTTTACGTTGATCAGTTAGTTAAAAATGGAATAATATTAGCAAATAAGACAATGAATCCAAATTCGAAAACGATTCAGTTTTTTACCCGCAATGTTAAATAAATAAATATATATAATATAAATATAAATAAATGACGTTTCCAAGCCAGTTTTCTTTATGAATTCTGTGGAAATAAAGTTTATGACTTTTACTTTGACAAATAAATTACGATAATATTGGTGTGCTATTAACTGAAGTATGATAGTAGACAAATGTTTAGCGAAAGTTATAGTAAAATACTCTTCTACTCATTCACCGCTTTATTCCAAGGACGTAAGCTGCACATTGCCCACTTTTCAAAATTTTTCTACCTACATCATATGTCAACTTAGAGGTGGCTTGGAAGCCTTTCAGCGAAGAATAGAGCAGCAGAAGATATAATAATATTGTTTATTTTATTTAGAATTTGTTTTTAAATTTAAAGTGTTTTTTTACTAACTGTAGTTGGTCGCAGGATTTTCAGTATTAGTATTTTTTTTAACGTGACATAGTTTCGGAACGATCTGATAGCCCACCTAGTGGTGACCTCTGCCCATAAAAGTAATACAACTTGGGTCCTACCCTACCTAGGTACGAAAAGACCCAAGTCGCATGGCATGCGCCCGTAACTCTGAGACGTAATTTCACAGGCAACCACACCTTTCAAACCACGCGAATATTAAGATATTTTTTTTTAAGATTTAGACGCAGAAATGGGTATGGTCATTCAAAGCTGGGATTATACTAGTACTGAGGTTCCAATCTTGATATGTATTTATGTTTCAATTCGAAGCAAATATAATATAATAAACGTAAGGATCTCTTTTCTCACTTCCTGAAGTATCTTCAATTCAAACTATGGTTCCGTAATAAAATAACTGTAACTGTAATCTCGCAAATGTATGCCTATAAGTAAAATTTTAACGCTACTTTTGAGCCGAGAGATTCAAGTCTGCAATATTCAAAATTTACCAACTCTGGTATTCTATCGGGCGTGGATGTAATGAGGATTTCTAAGGCTCTCAGAAATAAAACTAATATTCTGAAATATCAAAACAAAAAAAAAATAGATTTATTAAATTTCTTTCGATTTGTATAGTAAGCGAAATGTAAGCCTATCTCGAATTAATATCATTTTTATTATTTTATAAACAACGATAAATATTTTACAAATAAACAATACATTACATGTGGTTATATGGTTGTTTTTAGACATCCACCAAATTATTTAGTTACATTTTTGTGAAACAAAAGAATAACAGTATTAATTTCGATATTTTAATTTGATAGATGTCTCTTTAGAAGGCAATTCTGGAATATGAAGTGCAGGCGAATGGATTCATCTGTCGCCCGCTACCCAAACAGAAGCCAAACCTTAGCGCCGAACATAATTTGGACGATTAATTGACGTTTTTCAGCAACTTCTATATGAATTCAATGGAAATAAAGTTCTGTCTATTATCTACGGGTATCTTTCTGACATCTCGCTGAAAGAGTTGACGTTTCTCAACTGTCCTAATCTCTTACGACTCGTGTCCAAACAAAACAAACAAACTAGAATATTTGACATACTAGAAATTCCTTTCGATTTGAATATAGACCCGTCTGAATACGTCTGCGGCGTCGATATCAATAGCAAGTAACGTATTCCCTAACCCCGACATTCACTCGTTTCATATTGCCGCTTTTATCTCGGCCTGTGGAATGGCAGATGTAGAATTTTATATCATGCATTCTGATCGAATCGTCATTAAACCAAGGCTGTGCAGCTTTCAATCTCGTGTGGTAAGTGGATATAGCATTGTTTGTATTGGGGTAAGAATTGAAACTTAGTTCGTGACAGCCTTAACTGAATCCTGAATACATTGTCAAGCAGATGGGACTGTCCTATAATAAACCACTGGGTGTTGAAACACACCATTCTTGTTAAATAAATGAGTGTTTCAGCATCCAGGGACGTTATTGATAAGGATTTTATTCAATTGTGTGATGTGTAATTGTAATTTTAATTTGATTTTTATTTAATAGTAGTAGTTTAATTGATGCTATTTTGATTATTATATTATTAATAGTGCTGGGGCTTATTCTTTGGAACGATGCAGAGTTGCGGGGCTATCGTATAGATCAAACTGTCATCAGTGATAGCAGAGAGAAAAATGTAAGGTCACTTTTCTCACGAGTTTGATTCCATAATTCAAAAAGATACAACCTTTTATTATCATGTATAGAATCTCACCTATGGAAAACGCGATAGTCCGAAATAAATGTTTTATAAATAGTTTTTTTAATGGAGTACTCCGATGGACTAGAGCACGAGTCTCTAAGAAAGGGTACACAATACTGTTGCGAAATTATAGACCCATTTCAATCCAGAGCCGCGACTCTAGCTACTCAATGAATTAGGCTTCGGATAAACAAAGATAGTAAGACACACATGTTCCGGTTTGAAAGGTGTAGTTTCCGGTGAAATTACAGGCACATGAGACATTCCACCTACACGTCTCAGAGTTACAGGCGCATACGATGCGACTTGGGTGTTGTCGTACTTAGTAGGGGAGGACCAAGTCTCATCAGTTGTTATGGGCCGAGGTAACCACTTAACACCAGGTGAGCCATCGGCTTGTCCTGTAACTGTATCGAATGAAATAAAAATAAATTGAAATGGAATAGTGAATCTCATAAAGAATATCCATATAGAAAAAGCCCGTCTAGTTAGCAATCACACTCCAGATTACTTCAAGTGCAATATTTATTTTTAACAAGTACTACTCAATCAAAACTTTACGTTATTTTAACGTTTATTATTGGTGTCAATAACATCGCTCATGAAAATAATAACACATTCTAAAACACCTGTTATAAATTAGCACTCGTTGTCGACTCCGCGCAGTAGTGAATGATAAATTAGTTTCGTGTTTATATATTTCCAGGATGACTTCGTTAAAATCCACCATTATTTAAATTTATGCTATTTTGATTATATTTTATTATTAATAGTGCTGGCTTATTCTTTGGAATGATGCGGAGTTGCGGGGCTATCGTATAGATCAAACTGTCATCAGTGATAGCAGAGAGACGAATGTAAGGTCACTTTTCTCACGAGTTTGATTCCATAATTCAAAAAGATAGAACCTTTTATTTCTGTCGCATCGCCATTAAAAATAATAATATTGGTGGATAATTCAGACAGCGCCATCTAGCCGCAAACTAAGCATAGCTTGTACTATGGGAACCAGACAACTAATAGAATACAATTGGAATCACAACAATGGGAATCGAACCCACGACCTACAGCGTAGAAGGCAGGGTTACTACCAACTGTCAAACAGTCCTACACATACAAACATTTCAAGTTAAATACAAGCTTGTAATAACGAATATAAGTTCAAGAGACTCCGATCTATCTATATGATTATGATGTATCTAATCTGAGTTCTAACTTTGACTATGTTACCAAACTATCGATCGCCATAAAGTGTTTCATTGAAACAGTTTCACAAGTTCCATAGTATATACAAATAATTAAAATTGGAGTGTCTGTTTGTAATATTAAAATAACCGCTTTTTACTAAGAGCACATGGGTGTATACAAGGTACATATACCAAAACAACATTTTTTTCAATTTTTGTCTGTCTGTTTTTTCCTGCTAATCTCTGAAATGGCTGTACCGATTTTGACGGGACTTTCACTGTCAGATAGCTGATGTAACAAGGAGTAACTTAGGCTATTTTTCCGAGGGGTAAAATAGGTGTGCGTGATAAAACCGAATCCCAAGCGGACGAAGTCGCGGGCAACGGCTAGTCTTAACATAATATTGTTTCCGATGGTGCTGTATATCACAGTATAATTACTGTTTGATAGTTAATAGTACTATAGAAACAAGGATGTATGGAGCATGTATTATAATTAAAGACAGGCCTCACAACTCAGTTGGTAGTAACTCTGCTTCTGCGCTGTAGGTCGTGGGTTCGATTCCCACCCAGGATGAACATTTGTGTGACGAATATAGATGTTTGTTCTGTGTCTGGGTGTTAATAGTTATTACATGTATGTATTGAAAAAAGTGTATAATTATGTATTCTGTCAGTCTTTTGGTTTCCATGATACAAGCTATGCTTAGTTTGGGGCTAGATGGCGCTGTGTGAATTGTTCACCAATATTAATACTATTATTATTAATTAGTAATAAAGTGGAAGGTGTGGGTTTGCTATTTACTAGATCACGTTTGATGGACGATCGTTTTACATTACAATCATGAAGTGATTCATTGTCTTCGGCGTCTAATATCATATTTTAATGTAAGTGGTGTAAATTATACATGCATTTGTGTAAAAAGTAAGGTTTTCAAATGCTACACAGTTTTCACTAAGAAAAATTGTGATAGAATCATGCGTGCCAAGATATATATAAAAAGATTGCTAACTTCTAAGGAAGGCCGGTGTTATGGTTTGGAAAGCACAAAGAGCTTTTGTAAAAAGAGCTTACGTTACGTGAGAGTGTCAAAATAATTTGAGTTAGATTAGTAGAATAGTTTTGAATGAATGAAAAAGGAACATAAACTTCATCCTTCAAGAACTCATTTCAAGTTTGAAACTGCATTTGTTTGTCGTCTAGATCGTAGAACAACATCAGATTTGCAAAAGAACGAGGGATTAACTTTTTGCGGTTTTGATTATTCGTCAGTTTTCAACAGCATGTGACTGCATTGTCTATTTGAGTTGCCTCATAGCTCAGTTGGTTGTAAAACTGTCTTCGGCGTTGGATGTCGTGGGATCTATTCCCGCTCAGGACAACATTTGTTTGATGAACGTACATTTTTGTTCTAAATTCTTCGAAATAATGTAATAAAATAATTGAGTATTTTTTTTTTTTTTTTTTTTTTTTTTTATGTAATACATTTACGGAACGAGCCGACGGCCCACCTGGTGTTAAGTGGTAACCCCTGCCCATAACAGCCGATGCGACTTGGGTCCTCCCATACTAGGTATGAAAAGACCCAAGTCGCATCGTATGCGCCCGTAAATGTGAGACGTGTAGGTGGAATGTCTCATGTGCCTGTAATTTCACCGGCAACCACACCTTTCAAACCGGAACACAGTAACGCGGATGCATTACTGCTTGGCGGCAGAAAAGGGCATGGTGGCAGTACTTCCCCGGACGAACTTGGCGAGAGTTCTACTGCTCTTAAAATATAGGCTAAAATATATAAATATAGGCCTTATAACGAATAAAAAAGCTTCTCACTTTAAATATAAAGGAACTCGTAGACCATTCGCGTTAGTGACATTGATAAAGTAACAAAATAGGAAAACCATGTAATGTATGTGTACTAACCTTCACTATCACAATGTACAAAAGAAACAGTTACGTAAGTCAATTGCTTTTTCATAAAACATATTGTACAAATTGAAATTCTGCAGAATACGATTGTGTCATTACGGTTATAAAAGAATTAAAAAGGAAGCTAAAACTGCTTCAATTACTGATTTATAAATAAATCACATGTAATCCAGGAGTCTTCAAGAAGACAATGAAAAGGTTGACTACAAGACCATTGGGAAAAAATAATTGGGACTTGTGTGATATAATATATACAAATTAATGAAGTAGACCGAGAGTTGACGTACGTAGGTTAGGGCACCCCCTGGCTAGGTGGAGGGAGCCAAAACTCGCGGAAGGTTGCTCGCAGAATATTTATGTGGAGAGCCGAAGATTAGCTAATAACGCTACTGGTACATGTTTATGTTTAGCAATCAATTAAGAGGCTGGTGATAATGATAGTAGGAACCATTCATATCAGGTGGCTAGGCTGCTGACGCTACATTGGTTCTGAGTTACCGTTATCGAGTTGTGCTACTGTAATTATCTATTTACTATGCCGGAGCACGCAAGAATCGGGTACTAGGAATTAAGAAAATGGCCAATATGGAGACGTATTGCAGTATAGCATTGCGGTGATCCATCTTGTTTCTTTCTCCTTAGAGAAAGAAGGAAAATAGCTTCTACCTTGACCCATTAACAAATATATCCTTTGATGCTTGCGTAGAGTGAACAAAGAGTAAAAATAGAATGTAGAAGATTGATTGATTTTACGGTCTACATTCGAAAGGCTTCATTATAACATTTTTTACGTAACAAATTATTTTTGGTGAAATTTTGCTTACGTTAGTAATAGAGAGTCCCTTACTGTTGAATATAAATCTTAGTTTAAGCTTATCCATATATTTGCAATAATAACATAAATAATAATGAAAATAGTTGCTAGTTTTCCACCTGGGAAAGTGCTCGCTGTGCGAGAGCCAAGTATGATACAAATATTAATCTCTAGTTTCGTAATTTTACTCCGTAACTCAAACGCAAGTGTCAGAACTTTTGCGACATCCTGTATATTCAAATATTTACTAAGAAACCAGGGTTAACAGGAAGTGGAACAAATAAAATGGGTACTATTGTAGGAAACTTCCAGGGAACAGTTATCTTGAGTTAATTTGTTGGTAGCGGAATTTGTCATTAATTCATAGCCGAAAATGAGCAAGCATTGGAACTTTATATTCTCTTGCAATATACCTGAGACCAGATATCGTCCCTGTAGTTGGAAAACTAAATAACTAACAAAACCAAAATCGGGAGAAAAACGCGATTTATTATTTTTTTGCGTGTAATATGGCTATAAATTTTTGTTTGGGAATATTTTTACTATACATCTTTTTCTATGTTATAGATTGTTACTTAAGCTATTTTTCAATATAAAGGTCTTATACGTTAGTTCATTAGTTTGTAAGAAAAAAATTAAAAAGCGACTATGTATTTTTCCCTCAACAAACTTTTAAAGTTTTTAAGCACTTATTTATTTTTTCATGTCAGTCATTTAGTTCTTCTTCGTCAATGTACTCCATACAACTTAAAAAAGCTAGCATTAAGTGCCTTTATTTAATTTTCATATATTAGCTAATTGATAAACAGGTTACATGAAAATTATATAAATGCTCTCGTTTAATTATTCCTATCTGCATTGATCCTGTAGAGCGTAGAAATGTGTCGAAGGAAAACTGAATAAGTAACTTTATGCATTTTATTCGCCTCAAAGTTAACGCTTAATTACACTTAGCTATTTTATTGCTGAGTTAACTATTTCTCCTGCGCTACTTTTTTATCATTACTTAAAAATTTATTTTTTCATCTTTGACGACTTGACAGGTTCATTTTTGTATATTTTTTTATTGAAATACGATATCAAAACTTTAGTGACACAGAAAGATGCAGCTTGAATTGGACTTTATGAAGGTTCTATAAAGTCGATTTGGCAAAATGTGTTAGTTATTTAGTTTTCCAACTACAGGGACGATATATTCAAAGGATACTGTACTTAACTTTTCAGCAGAAAAGTAACGGATTTGTATAATAAAAATCAGTGCAAGGAATATTCGTACACCACCAAAAATCTGCTTAGTAAGTATTCTAATGAGGTTCTAGAAGGTGTACGAATAATAAAGTGTCTAAGTTATTAAGTTTGTAAGAGATTATTTTTAATATAGTGTTTCCAAGCCAAGGACTCTGTTACGCAAATAAAATATCTTGAACAATAAAACAATCGTCTAAATTTGATGCTTCTGCAGTTAACAACAGTTAAAATACAATAATGGTAACCTTTAGGAAAAGCTACATATTCCTATATTTATTATAACTTCAATCTATCAAACAACACAGCCTGTATATTTCAGACAGTATGTCTTGCGCCAAATTCGTCATAAATACCTGTTTCTGCCGCCAAGCAGTATACCGCGAACAGCGCTGTATTCCAGTTTGAAAGATGTGGTTGCCGGTGGAATTGCAGGCACATGAAACACCATCGTCATGTCTCAAGAGTTACGAGTGCATTAAATGCCAATTGGGTTCCTACACCTAAGTAAGGTAAGGTAAGTAAGGGGACACAAGTCGTACTGCATTAGTTACGGGCAGAGGGGCAGAGGTTACTGAGCTATCTAGTTCCGTAACTTATTTAAATAATAAAAGAAGCTAATATCAGATAAATAATAGGTACTGGTTTATTGGCACCGAGCTCTCAAAAGGTAAATTCTGACGTCACATGCACTCGGCGCCAGGTAAAAATCACCGGAGAATTTCATATTGCCGCGGTAGGAACTCATATTCTGTGATTAAATTCATGTTTTACGAATGTTTCGTAAGGCTGTTCTTGAGGATAAGCAAAGCGAAATGAGTTTAAATTCAGACAACAGTTAACAGGAAAGGCAGTGCTTTTTATTATAAAAGAAAGAAAAGAAATAAGATAACTTAATTTGCTTGAAAATTAAATAAAAATGATAGTTATTTCTTACAGACTTAAGGGCATACCTCTATTAACCAACAGGAGAAAAATTCATGAATAGAGATCACTTAGCTTCGATCACTTTTGTAAATCGGAGACACAAGATAATGACTAGGTTATTGATAATCAGTTTTAAAAATTAAAACAACTAGCTGAATAATAATATGAGTAATAATGTGAGTCTAATAAAAACGACATGATTTTTTTTGAGGTTTAGGTTCTAGATCAGAATTTTCGTTACAAAGTAGTTGGGGGATACAATGTAACGCATCAATAACGCTTCCAGTGTTGCTGCCGTCTGTAGGCTTCGGTGACCGTTTAATATCAAGCTGGCCGTATGCCTGCTTGCCTGTACTAAAAAGAAATAAGCATATAATATATCGACTTTCCAAGCCATTTCTTTATGAAATCTATGGAAATAAAGTTTTTGACATAGACATTGATTTTGCCTTTGACTTCGACTTGGACTTTGACTACAAGTGGGTGTTAATTTTGACTATGTATTGCAACCCAACCTCTAGAACATATTTTTTTACTAAAAATTTCTGCTCATTCCTATGTGACGACTGAATTGAAACTTTAATATACAAATTTCTTGTCACCAACGTATTAGACTAAATAATGTTTTAACATTACAAAAACTATATTACGGAGAATACATCTATATTATATAGTATGACTGTAAATAAATTTTGACCTAAATGCACTACCACATCCAGTATACCAGTCCATACTACACAAAGGTTAGCTGGAAGAAAACGCTAATTAGCATTAAGTTCGCCTTTGTAATTGTTTTTACCTTGTGCAATAAAGAATTTTCTATCTATCTATCTATAGTAAAGTATTCTCTGTAATTTGTTTTTGCATAGTTTAATATATTGTATCTCGCATAAATACAAAATACCTGGAGATAAACCTTTCCCGCTTCTCTTGCCAACATTAATATATTCCTGTTGACACGTGATGGGTTGGGTTTATTCACCTGAAAAAAGCTTCCTAGAGTCTACCTTCAGGGAAAACATGGCTTATAAACTGAAATTCATGTGTATTTTTCCGGTATTTTTTAAATAAAAGCAGCCCATTTTGCTTTGGCAAACATCGAAAGGGCTATGTTAAAATCAGCAGTGTTGCAAATAAATAAAACCTTTGTAAATTTAACTTTACATTTAACTCGATCGACTGATTTCTGTTCCGAGCGACCTCTTAAATCTTCGTACCTCGTTTTCACCTAAACCAGACCTTAGATTGTAAATTATAATAAAATAACGAATTATTGCTTGCTTAACGTACACTATCCAACTCTATAATAAACATGATTGGTTAAACTGATCTTGCCTGGCACTGCGTGCAACATAGTACTTGTTAATCATGTTTATGATTTGATGTGCCTCAATATTTTAAGCTAGCATTATAAAAGAAACAAAAAATAAGCCACAAACTCCATTCAAGTAATGGTTTACGGAACCTGCCAGGCCGGGTATGTGAGTTAACTTGTAATTAGCTACTTGACTGATTTAACTGAAAATGGGGTGAAACATTTTTAATAGGGTGGCTGTGCAGACCAGTGCAGCTACAGAAGGGGGGTACTTGCTATTTCTTGCTACTTACAGACACTTTTCCCGGGACCAAACCAGCGTCATTGCTGTAGGTCTGATACACAGCATAAAATAAAGTAGTTACTTCTTTTTTAAGTATATGTTGTAAACCTTTCTAAATAAATTATTACCTTTACATTTAGAAAATAAATTTCTACTTTGTATCTTTTTAAAATAAACAAACAATAACAAAAGCACAAAACAGTGAATTTCACCATAACATATAAAGCATAAAAATCAAATTAACAAGAGAGATCAAGTTTTCCGGTAACATAATAAGGCAATTTAATTGACGGACGGAACCCTTTGTGAAATTAAATAGAAATAAATTGCTAATTACACAATTTTGAAGGCGTTATTATTAAGTGATGTTTTTTAATTACGCAATGAATTCAGCTGGACACGTCTTACGCTATTCAGTCAGTAAAATTAATAAATATTGGGGACATTTCATACAGCGCTATCTAGCCCCAAAGTGAGCTAACTGATATAATACTTATATACTTTTTTGTAAGTACATACATATAATATCTACATATCAGCACCCAGACACAGAACAAACATTATGTTCATCACACAAATGTTTTTCCTGGGTGGGAATGGAACCCACGACCTACAGCTTAAAAGGCATTGTTACTACGTACTGAGCTGTGAGGACAGTCATCATTGATGTGTGGTTGTTGTTCTTAGTATTTGTCTGACACTCGACTCAAACGATACTATTAAAAGTTATACAATATAGGGTTAATTTCAGTAAAATGAGGATCGACTGATCGAGCTAGTTAATAATTTATGATACAATATAGAAAAATACATAAAACCCTAAATTTTCACCCTTCTACCACCAACCCCTATTTTTTAATTGCAATATTAGTACTTTAATAATTTTCAACCCTCGGTGGTCGATTACTGATAAAATGTTTATTTTTTTTCGTTTTAAGAGTCTCTTTTAGCTTAACATGGCATTGCGACGCATGCCGGGTACAGCTTGTCTTCTAATATATAAAAATCTCGTGTCACAGTGTTCGCAACATAACTCCTCCGAAACGGCTTGACCGTTTTTTTTTTGTGTATATTCGGTAAGTCTGAGAATAGGACATAAACTATTTTTCACACCCCTAAGTGACAAGGATGGTCCACGCCATTTTTTTTTTCAATGTTGACATAGAGAGTAGACCTCTAGATTTGATGTAACTCTGTACCTGGCTATATGAACAAGACATAATTTACTGGAATAAAGCATTAGCTTAGTTATACATAGGGTAGCAAATGGAGGATGAGTCCAACACTTGTGATGTGATCATTTCCACAATAGCTTATAACCCACAGCGAAATGAGACCCATTGTATTTCGGTCTACTCATTCGGAGAAAAGTCGTAGTTTGATGCCGAAAGTTTTACGTAAATTGTAATAGCTGATATCCACACAAAGTCACGCGTTAAATTTATGATGCCATCTCGACAATTTGAGCTGAAGAACAAAATCAATACAATAAACGCGCATCGCACCCATTTATTAGCAGTAAAATCGGTTAATTTGTTTGTGGTTACCAGTTAAGCGTTTTACGAGCTAGCACGATTACGTCGTGGGTTAACGATACCTATGGGATGGCAAGTGATACTGTATATTTATGTTACGCTGACCGACCTATTTTATTTATTGCTGTAATGGCGGCCCTAATATCAATTCCAAAGAAAATGTTATCCGCGATTAATTCCATTTATGTCACACTTGTCTGTAACTTTCTTTATTCTTTATTATACACAGAAAACAATACAAACTAGTGACAAGTAATACATGTACAAAGACGAGCTTAGCCCTAAGAAGAGTTCTCTTCCAGCAAACCTTTGAGGCTTTATAAAGGTAGGACGTGTACATAAAAAGATAAATTAAAATTAAATTTTAAAGGCTTTTAATTGCCAAAACACACAATATAAAAAACAACCTACATACTTTAAACATACATATAAATACACCATAACTTTGTTGGTAAAATATTGTCCCGGCCATCGGATATTTACGTTATGACTTACTGGAAGAACGTGAAGCATAGTTATTCGTAGGCAAAAATGCTACGAGTTCGCCCCTAGTCAATTCTACGTTCGCATGAAAGTGAAACCCATTATGTGAAAGGAGTTCAGTTGAGATTGTATTGTACTTAAGTAGGGGAAGACACAAGTAATATTGCTTGTTATGGGCAGAGGTTCCCACTTAATACCGGACGGGCCATCAGCTCGTTCCGTCTAATTCCGTCTCAGCTCGTTCCGTCTAATTCCGTCTTAGTAAACTGGTAAATTCTGAATTCAGCATGACATGAAACTGAATTTCCAGGTGCTATTAGAATTATTGCGGACAGTACTCAACCGAGACGTTAAACCTGGGATATCAGAAGCCGTTCAAAACTTTAATAGGAGTGAACTTATGACTCTATAAATATTTTTATCAGTCAATGAATTCGAATTATGAATTCGTGTTCGAATTATGAAATCGGGAGGTTCAGTCCATTTGGCGCCAACCCGCGGCCAAGTTTTAATTACTTCCAGTGGCTTAAACTTATTTATCGATAAACTTTTATTTGAACTGACAAACCACTTATCTTCATTATTATTCTCCAACAAAAGAACCTGCCCTCTGTATACATATTAGTTAAATGGAGTTTGGAGAGGCACTTTCCAAAAAACAAGGGATCATCCCGGTTTAAAATCGCCCAGCATATGATGTGTTTTCTGAATAAAATACCCCTATAACACTGCAGCCGCGGTCAAAAAAAGGAAGCCCTCCTTAAGGGGTTTCTGGCCTGTTCTTTGCCATGGATCCGATATGGTTTGGTGCCTGTTCAAACCCTCCTCCCATCCTCCATGGGGAAGAATAGGCTGACTTTGACTTTGACTTCGAAGCTGTATGAATTCTATGGATATAAAATTTCTAACTTTGACTTTGTCACCAATATGATGTGTGGAGATCCACAGACATTCAAGGTATAAGATGATTCTTACTCTTGCAAATTAAAAATGACATCATAAATTCTTAAACAACACGTATTCGGAGCTAAGTCAGGTTTATTGGCAGTAACGCTTACAGAGTGAAATGCCCCAGTTTCGATACTGGCGGGGGAAAATACTTTTATAATGGATACCGGTAAAATTACAGGTACGAGAGATCTCACCCTCACGAATCGATTAAGAGTTCGTCACTCCAAAGGACCGGGCTATGACCCGACAAAAGAAAAATATTGGATAAATAATAATAAGAAGTACATATTATATTCGTATGACAATTATAGGTTTGCCTTGGATCCTGGATGCTTGTGTTGTCTAGTGTGTATTTAAAAATAATAATAATAATAATATTGGTAGACAATTCACACAGCGCCATCTAGTACCAAAACTAAGCGTAGCTTGGGAACCAGACAACTGGTAGAATACATAGCCTCATAGCTCATTAGTAACCCTGACTTCTGCGCTGTAGTTGTAGGTTCGATTCCCACCAGGACAAACGTGTGACGAACGTAGATGTTTGTTCTGTGTATGTTTTTATTTATTATATGTATGTATTTACAAAAATGTATATAAGCATTATATCAGTTGCCTGGTTCCCATGATATAAGCTATTTCCTTAGTTTACATTAGGGCTAGATGACGCTGTGTGAAATGGACACCAATATTTATTTATTTTCAGCACGCTGGTTGGATAACACCATTGACTCGACTAGTAGTAGTACTAAATAAGGTCGACCTCTGCGCAATCGAAGAGCTCCGAAATCTCGTACGGAACACAACTCTCTAAAGATACTTTGAGACCCAATCCCGGGGCAAATCGCGAGACCCCCGATTTGGCATGCCAGGTAGCCTGAGGTAACATGAGCTTGGTCGACAGTCACAGGACCCTCGAACTATGTGCGCCCAGGAGTCTGCAAAGGTCTCTGAGGTCGACGTTACAAAATGGCTCTTAGATAAAACATATCTCAAGAAGTAATACCTAAAGCCCACTCAATACCTAGAAACCATTATCTTTAGCCTCGTAATTGATCTTCCTCCGAGCGGCACCCGTCCGAGACGCCTTAAGACTAATTGCAGACCATTTATATAGGAACTTGTGATGTAGTATGTGGGTTGAAATGATCATGACGAAATGCGGCAGATAAAATGAAGAGTTAAAATCATTATTACTCTATAAAACTTGATTTTCATTGCAATCCTAGCCGAGCCATATTTCAAAAATATTGTCATAAACTATATTTTGCTACAAAATGTAACAAAACATCTGGTAAAGTATGGCCCGTAATTATTATAGAATTTCCTACAGATTTTCCGGGTTATAAATTATTAATTACACTGTATATTTTTATTTCAGGTGATGTGCGAAAACCTCTATGATCTCATAGATCAAAAGTCTTGAATCTGAAAAAAAAGCTTAATGCTTAGGAAGGACTTTTGCTTGAATTGTAATAATGGAAAAATTACGCAACATTTCAATCGAGACGCGGAGCCTTTGAATCTGCGCTTGTGTTCAAATAAATTACAATGTCAAAGGTAACTTCAGACCTGCTACGTTGATTCATATAATTGGCACGCAATCAGAGAAGAATTTTGAACCTGAGGTATTCGATATGAGTTCTCACAATTGAAACAAGGGAGATTTAATATGAATAAAACGATTATATAGGGTCCCCATCTCGGAGTGATGGACGCAACGCATTGCGACTTACGCCATCTCATACTTTGGTGGAGAGGACTTGAGTCGTATTGTTGTTGTCTATGGGTAGCGGTTACCACTTAATACCAGGAGGGCCATCTGCTCGATCCATATCTTTATCATATAAAAAAGCCTTCTTAACGTAGGATAGTCTGCAACAGTAATATGGTTTACTGAATCGCATCTTCAGATTTCCTTACTCAAACGGGTCCTAAACTTAGACAAGGCGCTCGTTAGCAGAGAAACTGAGATAGGAACAAAACCATAGAAAACTATTACCGCAGTCGTATTATCTCCATCTTTTGTGAACAGTGGACATTGTAAAACAATAATGAGTTCGATTGTCAAGTCTCTGTGTTTCACAAAATAATTGTGCAAACAGATAAACCGGTCTGTTGTTCACGGCAGATAAGTTTCACAGATTTTTTTTTAATCAGTTCGTATATTGAGATGATTCGAATGAAAAACACATATGTTTGTATGATAGATAGATAGATAGATAGATAGATAGATAGATAGATAGATAGATAGATAGATAGATAGATAGATAGATAGATAGATAGATAGATAGATAGATAGATAGATAGATAGATAGATAGATAGATAGATAGATAGATAGATAGATAGATAGATAGATAGATAGATAGATAGATAGATAGATAGATAGATAGATAGATAGATAGATAGATAGATAGATAGATAGATAGATAGATAGATAGATAGATAGATAGATAGATAGATAGATAGATAGATAGATAGATAGATAGATAGATAGATAGATAGATAGATAGATAGATAGATAGATAGATAGATAGATAGATAGATAGATAGATAGATAGATAGATAGATAGATAGATAGATAGATAGATAGATAGATAGATAGATAGATAGATAGATAGATAGATAGATAGATAGATAGATAGATAGATAGATAGATAGATAGATAGATAGATAGATAGATAGATAGATAGATAGATAGATAGATAGATAGATAGATAGATAGATAGATAGATAGATAGATAGATAGATAGATAGATAGATAGATAGATAGATAGATAGATAGATAGATAGATAGATAGATAGATAGATAGATAGATAGATAGATAGATAGATAGATAGATAGATAGATAGATAGATAGATAGATAGATAGATAGATAGATAGATAGATAGATAGATAGATAGATAGATAGATAGATAGATAGATAGATAGATAGATAGATAGATAGATAGATAGATAGATAGATAGATAGATAGATAGATAGATAGATAGATAGATAGATAGATAGATAGATAGATAGATAGATAGATAGATAGATAGATAGATAGATAGATAGATAGATAGATAGATAGATAGATAGATAGATAGATAGATAGATAGATAGATAGATAGATAGATAGATAGATAGATAGATAGATAGATAGATAGATAGATAGATAGATAGATAGATAGATAGATAGATAGATAGATAGATAGATAGATAGATAGATAGATAGATAGATAGATAGATAGATAGATAGATAGATAGATAGATAGATAGATAGATAGATAGATAGATAGATAGATAGATAGATAGATAGATAGATAGATAGATAGATAGATAGATAGATAGATAGATAGATAGATAGATAGATAGATAGATAGATAGATAGATAGATAGATAGATAGATAGATAGATAGATAGATAGATAGATAGATAGATATATAGATAGATAGATAGATAGATAGATAGATAGATAGATAGATAGATAGATAGATAGATAGATAGATAGATAGATAGATAGATAGATAGATAGATAACACATTATGTATGGTTTGGTGGTTATATTCGGATAACTGGGTTATACTTACTACTACCATGCCCACCAGCTCTCTTGGACTAGTTGTATGACAGGTTTGAAATGCGCTTCAAAGAAGCTCATTTCGTTCACTTCGCACATGCAGTCTTTCCATATAATTCATGAAGAAATGCCTTGGAAACGTCAATAATATTCAAAACATAAGTCACGCGTACTTATCGCTAAGTTTGACGCCTAGGACATGTCGGCTTCCTCATGATGTTTTCCTTCACCATTTTCGAAGCGTGATACTAGAGAGATTTTATGTGAAAAAAATCATTGGCGCACATAGCGATTTGAATCATCAACTTCCGGATTGAAATTCGGCACTCTTTAGAGAAATATCATAAAAGTATCATCATAACTAGGAAGATCTGCCCGTTATGCAGTGTTCGCCCGTGGAATTACGTCATCACAATTTCTAGATCTGAACGATTTCCAGCATTTGCCTGTGTACCGTTGTGAATCGTATGGGTGTCGGTGAAATTACGCTTCAATGAGTCATCACCCCCTTCCTTCCACCGGAACGCAGCAATTCAAGTGCATAACTGCTTGGCGGCAGATTACGAGGTGTGGTGGATAGCCCTGCACACATTCGATGCAATGGATTCTAGATAAGACTTCACACTAACCATTTCATATGGACTACTTTAGACCAAATCGTACGCAAGAATTGGCTCCGGAATTTGGCAAACAAACCAAATTAACTTGAGTTTACGACGCAGTAAAAAAATAAGCGAGCAATGGTTTAAGAGCCTATTTCTGAAATTGAAACATTTTGTAGTGTGCTAAAATTGGCTGCTTGCTATTGCTGGAAATTGACCCGTGCTCTATTCGTGCACAGTGCAGTGGGATGCGAGATCATTTTCCACCAAACGAGACCTTTTTCTTTTATATATTCATGTAGTGTAATAATCATATTCTATACAAATGCCTTGCCAAACTTTGTACTAGGGACAGTAATTAGTAATTAATATACTAGCGGCACCTCTAGGTGCCGCTAGTATATTAATATATATATAATAAGTCTACTTAGTTGCAAATTTAGTATCTAACTTTGTACTTATCCGTAACACCTACCTAAACAGGTTTATTTTTGATATACATAATTATTGCCAAAAATTTGTTGTCAATTTTATTTTTGTCAGATTTGTCCTAGCTGTTGGATTATTTGGGTTGGATTTAAAATAAGAATGACTGAGAGGCATTTTCAGGTTCAAAACAATGTACTAAAACTAAGAACAATGAACATGGAAAGGTAATTGAGACGAATGATATAACAAATACTATCAAATATTAAAAATTACAAAAACGGGATAAATGCGGCTAGATTGACATACGCAAATTATTAATACATACATTAAAAATTAAGGAGGTGTTTTATTCCTATAAATATAATTACCATTCAAATACCACGTTGATGAACCAAAATATCTTGCGATATATCTATCTACTCTGCGATTCACGTCACTATCATACGTCCTAATGCCAGTATAAGATACTGGCTCATGAATAAATGAAAACATTTCATTACCCTTTAGGTATATAATTTCATAAAATTTCATAATTATGCCACGAAATATACAGTAAATTATACGTCTTTGGTTTAATTTCCTTCCCACACATCAAACAGTATCCCTTTAATTTTCCTACCCGTAAGTAAAACACTCGTAAAGAATGAATTCCGAGCTTTTTGATACACATTTAGAGTTATATCACGTATGAAAAGCAAGGTTACGCCCATATCATACCTATCAACTGTCATTTATTACACTCAGATGAAATGAGTCGCTGTTATGTAAGGTTTGAAAGACGTGCCCACAATTGATCAATGTACAATGCATGCAAGTTGAATGGATCTTAAAGATAGTTGCATGCTTATCCTTGTAGTGTACAACTGTTTGTACGTGATGGCCCTGTGTGGTACAGACTCCAAGTTCCAATAAGGAGTTTATTAGTGAAAATCAACATTAAATATTGACTGGCCTTACAGTTCAGTTGGTAATAACTGTGCCTTCTGCGCTATAGGTCGTGGGTTCGATACCCACCCAGGACAAACATTTGTGCGAACATAGACGTTGGTCCTGTCACTGGGTGTTGATATGTATTATATAGTATGTACATATTTCAATAAAAATATATAATAATAATTATATTATTTGTCTGGTTCCCATGATACAAGCTATGCTTAGCTTACTTTGGGACCAGATCCAGATAACTGATATAAATACTTTCTTGTAAATACATACATATAATACATATTAACACCCAGACACAGAACAATCATTTATGTTCGTCACACAAATGTGTCCTGGGTGGGAATCGAACTCAGACCCACAGAGCAGAAGTCAGGGTGACCAATTGAGCTGTGAGGCCAGTCAAAGTCACAAACTTAATTAGAATTCATAAACAAACGGCTTGGAATATTTTTCATCGCAAGTGAATTCGATATTGCAGTACTGAAAGGGGAAAATTGTCACTGCCAGCTACGAGTATACACGATCAATCTTACGTAGGAGTGATGAACGCATGTAGGATATGCCCCAATTTATGTCGCACACCGTTCCAGATGTATAGACGGTGCGGAATGGTCTGGATAACAGAATTACATAGTAGTACGATTATATATGCAGAGGTTTATCGGTAATAAGTAAGAACTAAGACACGTCTGATACGATCGTGGTCGTCAAGTTTCATCCTACGAATTTCTTTAGGAAATAACACATTAAACACAGCGCAAATTTTCTAAAGATTCTTGGTAGTAGATACCTAACCGCAGTGATGCCCACCGCGCCTTGTTGCGAGTCCGATGTGTATAGGTTCTTAGTGCTGGGACTGTAACAGTTGACTGCTCATACATTTGAATACACATTATGGATTCATGCGTCCTTCGGAAGTAAAGCATGTTTAATCTTAACACGACTGGTCAACGTTCATTGCCTTAAAGTTAAGTGTTTGTGAAACAATCATTACCACTTTTTTCGGGCAGTACGACTTGTTCTATTATAATTTTGCCCGGGAGAGTACCTAATTGCCACCATATCCATTTCTGCTGCTTAGCAGTAATGCATTCGCATTACTGTGTTCTGGTTTGAAAGTTGTGGTTATCGGTGAAATTACAGGAACTTCAGACATTCCACCTTCATGTCTCAGAGTTACGACTTGGGTCTTCCCATACCTAAGTAGGGGAGGGCCCAAGTCGTATTAGTGAGGTACCACTTAATATAAGGTGGGCTGAAGCAAATTGGGTTCACTGCGGAAATTAAAAAAAAAAGTCCAACATATCCAACAGACAACAATATACATTTTTGAAAGGTACTAAAATATATATTTAGTGTTTATTTTTTTAAGATTTTAATTCTATTAAGTTAGTTATATTCTAATAGTGCGATAAGAGGATATTAAAATCGTCTAATTTGTAGGTTTAGACAGCCGGCTACTGAAATAGCTAAGTAAGAAAAGACTTTTGCACAGAAATTTCTTGTATTTGAAAACAGAACGACAAGATTACTAGTTTTTCTCTACTAGCAAGCTATGATCTTCATAAACATACTACAAACCCATTTCATTTAACGCTACGCGGGATAAAAAATCACAGGCACGCCCGCCTCTGACGAATTATTAAAATTGTTACACAATAGTCCGTGCGCAGACTTCAGCCATATTGACAAAGTTCTAGAAAGTTCCACTTTAATTTCAACGTCACGATTACATCCAAATATTTTGTGATGAGATTCTTCGATAAACATACTTACTCTTGTTTCAAACGAAAAACGAAAATTCACGTTGCCTTCGCAGATTGAAAATATTTTGTGTTGAGTGCATATTTCTC